>JAUMHH010150806.1:0-19456 GCA_032359455.1 Chlamys rubida | reverse complement strand
CCCCTGCAATTCCGCTAAACCTAACTATACTGATTGATTGATTGATTGATTGGTTTTACCTCCGCTTCACTACCGAGTAGTTCGGTTATCCAGCAGACGAAGAAAAGACGGGAAAATGACTAGGAGGGATAAGTATGGAGTGAAGGGATAGAAGAGGGAGACAGGGAAGAGAAAGAGCCGTCTATCCTACCTAACTATACAGTTACACACTTACCAGCCAATACAAATCTTACCTCATCGTCAGATATCGATTGGCTGCCGCGGTAAACTGGAAATACCCGTTGACTACCCACCGCCACAGCATCATGTCCGTCATCAAGTTTGGTTAACTTACTAAATTAAAAATTAAATATTGAATTTTCTTTTCACTCAAATTCTTTTCCAAACTTTCGACAAATAAAATAGGGTATTTTATGATGTTTGTCCGTACGGAAATGTTTTGAGCTATGTTACTTATTTTCAGATTTTAGGAATTGCTTATTAAGAAAAATATGAGGAGTTGAAATTCTACAATAATGTCTAATTAAGCTAATGGGGCCTGGTATAACAGGAGACGATCTGACGGCACAGTTCCTGACCCCATACAGCTGGCGCATCAATACTGCATAATTCATGCCGGGTCGTGAAGTGTATTCCGTTACACTATAACTGTCGTATATGTTTACAATCGATATCATTTCATCATATCCATGACACTAAACAAGAAAATGTCAGGAATTTCAAATGTGTCATTGTTTTTGAAAAGTAAACAATTGAAGTGAATGTAATATTGTCACGTTCCAATATTTTCTGATACCGACTATGAATTAACACTTAGTTTTTGCAGGCACTAATGTATGCGATCCTGATAGGCCAGCTGTGCTATTTTTGAATTAGTCAGAATGGTAGAAGTTATTGATTTCATTTTTTTTAAATCCATTTCAAATCTATGATTAATTTGCCATTGTTGACCACCCTTTATGTAACAAACTGTATTGATCCGATCATTGTGGAACAAAGAAAATAATTTCAGATTTCATATTTTTATCAGATAATTTTTTTTTTATTTTGATAGTTGATTAACACAAGAATTCGTTGAGTTAATTATAACATACAAACATTTTACCAATGAAATGCATGTGTACACCCTATATACCTGGGAGTGAAATACTCCACAACAGCTGCACTGAGAGACACTACAGGTACACACTAATGATAGATAACATTTATTGGCGACACGTGCCCCGGGGACAGGTCTGTGCGTCACGTGCTAGAGCCTAGAGGTCAAAGGCCATCCTGCCTACGTGGCAAGCGTAAAGGTGAAAATTTAGAAAATAAGTTTCTAAATTATTTCAGCAAGACATACTATCATACATGAAATAAGAAAAAATAAAAAATATACAAGGAGAAAAATAACGAACTGATTATAGAACAGTTTTTGAAGTTCTTGGATTACGAAAGGTCAAATACCAAATTTGTTCATGTTTCCCTCGGCTGGGAGTTGTGGCGTGCTCCTGTAATCCAGTTACTTGGAGGCCAAGGTTGGTGGACGGTTTGAGGGCGGGGGTTCTACCCTCCGGTGTTCTGTGTCGATAGGGCGTCCGCGCTAAGTCTGGTATCAATATGGCTACATTGGGGGAGCCCAGTGTGACCAGGTTGTCTAAGGAGGGACGAATCGGCCCAGGGTGGAAACACAGCAGGCAGAAGTCCCCGTGTCAGACAGTAGTGGGATCGCGCCCTTGAATAGGTGCCGGTTGGTAGCCCGTCCAATATAATTGGACCCAATCTTTTTTTTTATTGTTCTTATTTCATTATTTTTATTTTTTGTTTTTATTTTGTAATAATACATGCAAATTTGATTAAACAATACATTATTTTTAAGAAAAATATCCCAAGTATGAAATGTCACATTTTCTCTAAATCTCAATAGATTACTTCAATCGTTGTGCACACCTCAACTGTGACAAGTAATAGTGTACAGTAAATATGTTGCCGGTTACCCGTCCGTCAGTTATTTCTTAATTGTTCAGCTATGTCTACCTCGATAATCAGTTACAAATATTCCATTACATGTGTTAAATGCTAATCTTTCCGAGACCGTGACCCATAGGCTTTCGTGTCGACTGACGTACAGTTATAGATTTAGTAGTTTCCTGTTGAAAAGTACACCAGTCTTTCGCAGGATTACTTCCCAGTGTGCCGGTACACCTACCGATTTGTACAGCTGGGCAAATTGGAGCATCCGGGATAAAGTGTCTCACCAGAAACGTATTAATATTGTGTTCTATAGGTATCTGGTCTCACTAACAGCACAACTCATGATCATGACACATAGTAAAGGGTTCAAACTTATTTTACTATAAATGACAAAAATGCATCATTAACAGGGGCTTGCGGTCGCTCTTTTTATGTCATCTGATTTGTTTCTAAATATCCCATTCAAATTATCACTGTATGGTATCTATTATCCAATGAGGAAGTTCGCCTGAGTACTAGCCACACGTGCCCGGTTCACATTCGCGTTTGTGTTACTTGACTGTACCTGACTTAGTTTGTGGTCTGCATTACTCATTGTCAGGACAGTATGAGTAGACATGGAACCTGCTTCACGTGCATGTGTATACGTAATGGCGCCTACGCTCTCGTGGTACGTGTACGTCGCGTGTACATGTACCCGTCTGGTTTCAACCATAGTAGAAGTGATAACGATTGATTCCAAACAACTTCCGTATTCAGGCAGTTTTACATTAATTAGAAAATTACGTCATAGTTTGAATTTTGTTGAAATATTAAAAAAAAATATTATATAAGCAACTTTATTCAAATCACATGTTTTCAATACAATAAATAATGTTTGTAAGAAAAATATATGAACTTCGTCATTGGTCGATTGCCAACAAGAATTGTTATAAAGAGCGTTGTCATTTTGTACGAACAAACAGTTCCACGAAAATTGGCGTGCGTTTTGGGTAGAGAGGTATCAAGAAAGGGCAGGGAGGGCGACTTCTCAGAAATAATATATTTGATTGGGCACATGACTGTTAAACCGCCAGTAGTATTAGTACATACAGTACTTGGTATAACCAGTGCCTATGTACACGTATACGTACACAAAGACAGGAGTATTACTCAAGTGCGTTGCAAGTCTCCAATACACATCAAATTAATTACGAGTACAATGTTATTCCAATACACATTATGGACTTGAACCATTCTGGGGTCAAACATTAATCCAGCGACAGTAGAAACAAACATGATGCGTACAGTCACCATCCCGATGATAAAAAAAAAGATACAAAGAAAACGCATTACATGAGAGAGTGCCCGTCCCCGCCCCCGTCCCCCGTCCCCCGTCCCCCGTCCCCGCCCCCGCGTGGCCCAGATTCCAACCCCACAGTCCCTATTTTGAGAATTATTATAAATGCTACACAATACAATGCACCTGACGTGAGAGTGATGATCTTTGACACGTTGTTGTCGTGTTAGAATTCAATTACAAATACACTGCACAATACATTGCATGATAGTAATCATTTCGTTCCACACTATTGAAGGTGTAAACAAGTTGAATGTTGTGTAGGGGAATCAGAGCATAACGCTATACAACTTTTATCATTTTAACATATTGCAAGTACGGACGAGATTTTAAATAGTATTCAAATCCTGTTTAACTACAGGACTTCAACTAAACTATCTAAATATATATATATGTATAGTCTTTTGCGTTTTTTTAACGTTTTTAAGGCAAATGTATGCAGTATACATGCATATATGTGTATCTCAAGTGCCCTATGAGAAATTTAAGTAACGCTCAAAACAAGAACGTTCTCCACTGCAATACCGGTATTATGCAACTTCAAAAAATATTAGTTTACATTTATTAATCAAATTACACATTCACATCATCTATTATTCAGTTTCATTTTGACTCTGCGTTATCCGGTTGAGATATTTTTATGCGTTTGTCAGTGTTTACTCTGTTTGCACTGAATGACCTCAATGTTGTGACTATTTTATAGCAGCTGTACACGGCCGCGATACAGATCGGCGGTTTCCGTTTTATTCACCCAATATATATTAATCATTGCCCTCAAGTTATAATACTTTTATATTAGCTGATGATTTCGTAAACAAATACACAGGTAGCAATATTAAGCGGTCACTTCCTATTGAATGTTAATTTGGAGATTAGCTCCATTTAGCCAATTGTGGTATTTCTCTCTACTGCAAGTGCAATGACCGTCAAGAACGACTGACCAATTTGTTTACAATATAAACTATGAACACAATGCCAGTTTATCAACCTGACACCCATAAATATGTACTAAATATCAGGCGAGTTTAATTAGTATCGTATACATGAATGTCACACTAAGTGCTTGCTCTGCGAGTATTGTTACTTGAGAATTGCACTCAATGACACACCAAACAGCTGATCTGGGCCTGGGTAATCAAAGCATGATCAGCTTGACGACAATTTATCACTCAACTTGCATTGTGTACACATTAAAATTGTATATAATTATTCAAATTATATAGTATCATCTTATAATCACATGCATTTGGATTTAAAATGACAGTCAGATGATAAACACACGTAAAAAAGAAACTTCTTAAAAAAATAATTTTGAACATTTGTTTTAACGACACGGTAATGTAACCAGGCCTCGAACAACACACGACCCTGATCTTTGGGGATTCCCGGGGAGGCCAAGGGGTTGTTTACCGTCCTAAGGTAAAGTGTAGTGATGATGAGTCATTGAAACTGTAACAAAGATGCACTTTTGAAAACGTCATTTTATTAGTAGCAAGCATTATCAAACCATACCACCCCAATATGCGAAATACATGTTATAACTCAGTAGACGATATAAAGTTTTACCTCTGAAGGGCGCCTGGCAAAGAAGAAGTCGAGATGAATATTTGCAATACGAGAGCAGGAAAGATTATTAATTTTCAAATCCAGTTTATGTAATTTCGCACAAGAAAACAACACGATGGTATAATGTTTAAATGCAAATATATTCATAAAATCATCAAAATGATCAAGACCAACACTGACCATGTTTAATAAGATTCATCAGTTGGGAAATACAATGCATGCTTTTTTCTTTCTTTCTTTCATTTTTACCCCACACACAGTCGTAACGTTTCAAGACTGGTGTCCTGGATCGAGCTATGGGGGGATTGGTTTACTGGCTTTTATATTGATAGGACTACATTAGGCATTGTGATGCACATATCCATTGTCCAAGTTAGCGCTGTTTATATTTACATAGTTTTGACATATTCCGAAAAAAACACGTGTGGTTGATCGGAATGGAATTTATTTCTGGTTATTTATTATTATAATCCGGTAATATCAGACCGCACACAGACAACACTGTATATATATAGATACCTGCGTAAATTATAACTTTGTTTATAAACGGTCTTATCGTCAAGGCACCTGATCTGAACCCTACATGGAAGTTCCCATGTACAGTCATTTGTTGCCCTTGTCTCTGCACTGGTCTAGCCGAAGTCATGCAAATACACCGGCTAGCACTCGAAGGCAAACGGGCCCCGCGCTGATGGCCACATACCTCAGTTATCTCCCCTTTGTTTCTATCACATGACGTCATGTCGCTGATGTGTTAGTGTTTGGGCCGTGATCTCAGCTTATCTTATCTACTTACGGTTATTTATACATCGTCCTCCGTACAACTTATACAAATAATATACTTATATATAATGTTATAAGTCATGCTTACGATGAGTCGTTTGTTTAGTTTTATCATTAGGTGATAGGTTATTTTTGTAGCTAATTCGATCCCCATTAGTTTTTTATTTTATACACATTGTGAGTCATGAAAACTTGTTTTGAATGAAAAGATGTCTTACACCTATTTATTTTTAACCGAGACGAAATCTGTTACTTCTATGTTAGCTGCTTAGTAGCAGTAGTTCTTTAGTTGCCAAACTTTTTACCTAAAATATATATTTCCTTATTAAGGACATGATTACAGGTTCGCAAACGTCACTTTGTCATTACAAATTGCCATTCTGCATAGTTTGACTACTTAAACCAGCGCATGCGCTTGATAGTGAGCGTGATGGTCTCAAATGCTTCAAGTTACAAATAAGAATTGTAAATAAGGGTGTGTCTGATCTCAGCAACAGTACCCTTGTTATTATTCAGTGACGTCACGAAACAGTGATGAAATGCACTAGCAGACACACACGCTTATTCCTGCGCCCGACTGCAGCACTATCGGATTATCTCCCTTCATGGTTCAATGGTTACAACGAGTGCTGATGTGGTTGGCATTTGTTTACAAGTATGGTTAACTACACATTTCACGTGACTTGAGAGGTCAACAGCAGGTTTGATCAACAGGATATGAACTCAATAATACGTATATCAATATATCCGTGTTACGTTCAATGATAAAATATGCCAATTTTTATATTAATAATTAACGAACTAAATACATGTCATATCCGTGTTCATGTATTCGGGGTATACAATGCATAATAGACCTGCATCACTTCGTCACGTTCGTCATCTGACACTTTACACATACGGTGACAACTTCTGTCAAACTTGTTATTTAGAAGAAGTAATCACTAAAATACATGGTACAGTATACGTACACTGAACTTATACAGAGAGCTACCTTGTACTTTCGAAATGTTAAAGATGAAATTTCCATGGTCGTGTTTTGGTTTTGAATGACAGTCATGAAAACACATGTAAAAAATAGCAAATTTTCGCCCTTCCTCCAACTTAAAGAAAAATACCATGACTGGTTATAATTATATAGCAATCATCAGTTCAACTGCATGGACCATGAACAACATTTATGTTTATATTACATTAAACATTTGTACATGATTTTATAATTATCAAAAATAGTATGCTATGATCACTCAGCGATTTACAGATTTTGATATTGTTCGGACTTCTCAATTAAACCCATAGCGACTTTCCAATCTGAAATACACGAAATTACATTAATAAATATCGTTTGCCATTTTCATGTTGTTTTGATCATCATGCCACAAGGATGATGATGATGATGATGATGATAACATTTTTATATGTTGTTTTGATGATGATAATGTGGATGTTGACAATGGTGAAGATGATGAGAGTTTTGCTGAAACATGAGTAGTTATAATTGTTTGTGTGAGAGAGTGTATGTTACGTCATGTTAATGTAATGCAAATATCAAAAAAGACTTGAAAATTAAAATCAATCATGACATTTGTTTTTTAATTATAATATCGACCGATGTCGTTAACCTTGTCTAATCAAACTATGATATATTTGTTAATAAGCTTCCTGACTCCACATCGCTTTACCCGTTGATTGACGTGTAATATATTCGAGATGTGTACACACGGGTGTCAATATCGCCACCAGAGTGATCATAAGTCTAATTGATTACTTATGTCAAAATTGTGCCCTGACAGGTGCGTGGGGCTTTTTTTACATAATGTTACATGTTTACACAGGATATTGATATTATTTATCCGGTATTAGTCATCAGTTTACTTTTTAACCATTAGTCGCAATAATATGACGTCATTTTATTAAAAAAATTGTTTGTCCGTTCATTTTCGACAATATATAATTCTTTTAAGAGTACAATATATTTTGGTATATTTCCAGTAAAAGTTTTGGTATGTTTCCAGAATAAGTTTAAAATTTTGAAATACTAGCTGCTACCAGTGAGAGAAATTCAAAAGAGACGTGCCAGAATACCAAAGCACAATGAGAAACTTAATATGATATAGGTACTATTTGTATCGTATAAAGTTACACAGAAGTGTGATGGAAACGTTTAAACCACCACATGATCCACACTCCAAAATCCCCATTATTGCGGGTAACGGCTATTTATAGTGTCCTTTTCGTCAGAATTATAATTAATATTCATACGTCATTATAAAATTTACAAGATAAAAATGTAATGCTTCCTGGAAATGTAAACAGAAACCTACATGTGATGATTTCAAAAGTTCGCGCCCTATGTATGAATAATTTAACCTGGAAATTGCTGATGAAATAACGCTTTGTATCTTACGTTCCGCGACCAGATTCTAAGATGAATGAAGAGAAATCATGGGATAGATATATCAGTAATATTTATATGTCGGCAAACCAAAAGTTAGAAAGGAGGTCACAATCTTTCATGATCTCTCTAACTTCTCCATTTTCCTTTAACTCTTTCACAATTAACATTGAGCACGTGATTTGAATTTAGAAATGGTTTATGTGTATATCCATAAAAGTTTGATAACACTTGCGTCTAAACAGCTAATCCTTATTTGATAATAAGTGATGTCTGCACTGTGAGGCATTAAATAATTGACGGTTTATTCCTTTTTACATGAAAGTAAAACTTACTGTGCATGCATAGATACATATTTGAGTGTTGCTGCTGATTTAACTCAGTGAATTAATCATTGGTCTTTAAAATAAATTTTTGTATCATTAATCTTTACTATCATTACTTCAGTATTCTTTTATAATCGATAAAAAAAGTCTGTTCGATGAAGGCGAGTTGAAGTTATCATGAAATATATCCTCAAATCACGGACTTAGATAACACGGACTTATATAACACGGACTTAGATAACAATAATTCCGTAATCTAATTCCGTGCTCAAATGAAATAAAAAAACAAACTTCCAAATCATCAAATCATTTTCTGTTGCTGTCATAAGAAGGATAAAAGTCCTAATGGAATACGTATATTCCGGACGTCCTTCGATATTGACTGTACAAAATGATTTCACGATCAGATGCATGGAGTACGCATAAGGCAACACGAGTTGTTTCCCTTGATGCTCTGTTTAGTTCTAATATTAACCGGTAACAAACAGCTCAAAGGACACATGCTGCTCTCCGCTCGCCTTTGTGAGATAATACAGGTAGGTTGTGAAGATCTCCGATTTAGATCTAAATAGGAGAAAATCAAAGGTATTGCTTATTTGTTTGGGTTTTGCAGATTCTCAGCAAAACGAAGTAATTGAGTGTGCAGTGTTGATAAACAGACCTGGAAGACACGAGAAACTCATTTCATATCAATATGAAACAGAAACTTATTTAATATCCGACAGAGTCATATTCTTTATATAATTTTTCATCATGTTAAAACAAATACATAGATACATAACAGGCTTATTTGCATGAGTCAAATCTGACTATTACTAAAAAGGTGTGTTCAAAGAAAAAAGTTGCTTTTCCGGGGGGCGTGTTTCAATGGTCAACTGATTCTGAAGCTGAGAATGTATCACACCTTGCAACTGCATCTAGGAGAAGAAACCGACAGACATCTCATGTACTACAACTCGTTCATAAACATATCAGTTTGCATCTCAATATCGAAATTGTCTTTAAATACACCAAGGAAAGTGCTTCTGCTGTAGTATCAGACATTAGACGATCACGGAACTCTTACAAGCAAACAAGTGTAACATGTATATGTTTACTAGTGTCCTTTGGTTCTTCCTCTGCTAAATTGTCAATAGAAATAAAATAGAAGCAACGGAACGAACAATTTTCGCTTTGTCTAAGATACATCTGTACATCTTCAATGTTTTAGAAATGAAACAGTTACCAAAGAGATTTTAAAATAATTTACTGTTTGGCAGTATTTATTTAAAGTACACACTTTCAGAAGGACTTCTTGATACAAAGATGATTCATTACGTAAAACACAGATTGAGTTGTGTACCGAAGAATGACACAGGGTTTTTGAGATATGAAACGATAACAAAACACTTAAAAACATACTTGTATTTTTAAACTGAAATATTTTGTTATATTAAAGATAAGATAAAAACTTAGCTAAGCCTCACATCCTGATAAAGTTTGTGAAATATTGTGATAATTTTTCGTAAAAATAAAGCTAAACGCCATATGTGGGAGGTGCGCGTGTCATTCGGCTAACCTCGGCCGATTCCGGTACCCTTCATCTATTGATGTAGGTACGGAATCTGCCGAAATGTGACGAGTGGTGCGCGTGTGTGTATGGGCTAATTATATAGGTCAAATGACGATCGGTGTCAATCAAGAGAGATATCACAAACGAATATACCTTCATGGTATTTACAAAATGTTACTTGTTATTTAATTCTTTAAGGAAGTCATCAAATATAAATTTACAATCCACGACAACAAAAAGGCACATTGTATTTGTATTATACACGATCCACTTTGATATCTAGGTATGCTATATACAATCTTCAGTTTAAGGACTTTAAATTGTTTTTATACAAACAACTCACCCAGGTGAAAACCCTGGATCAATAAATTGATATTTAAGAAAATAAATCGCTTTAAATTGAATACCGTTCTTTCATCTATATGTGGTGAGGCTTGACTTCTTTCATACACCTTAAATAGGTTAATGCAATATATTTTATGTGAGGATTAGGAAATGATAATTGCTATGAATGTACATATGCGTTAAAACCTTTATGTTATTGGTATTGGTACACTGTATGTATCAACATTTTATTTAAGTTGTCCATGTCGAAGTAATTGTGCCTAATTATAAGCATATACTATAGTACTAGTACTATTTGAGCAAAGAGGTTAGCATATTAATAGTAATGTATTTTTATTTGATTAAACATGCACTATTGGATCAAAATTCTCTCCCTTAATTTTTGGCATTTCAGCAAGTCTATGGCCATAGTTGATATTAATGTTTTTATTATCTTTTTGCATTGAAATGTTGTCCTCTATAAAACCTCTACCGATAAACTTCGTTCTAGTTATATTTTGTCCCTAGTTATATTTTGTCCTCTATAAAACCTCCCCCGATAAACTTCGTTCTAGTTATATTTTGTCCTCTATAAAACCTCCCCCAATAAACTTCGATCTAGTTATATTTTGTCCTCTATAAAACCTCCCCCGATAAACTTCGATCTAGTGATATTTTGTCCTCTATTAAACCTCCCCCAATAAACTCCGATCTAGTTATATTTTGTCCTCTATAAAACTTCCCCCAATAAACTCCGATCTAGTTATATTTTGTCCTCTATAAAACTTCCCCCAATAAACTTTGATCTAGTTCAATTTTGTCCTCTATAAAACCTCCCCCAATAAACTTCGACCGAGTTATATTTTCAATGTCACTTCTGAATGCATTGCGCTTTATACTCATACATTAACCAACGATGTTGTTATTCCTATTCCAATTTTTGCACGAAACCAGATGAAGATTAATCTCGGCGTTTCTGCGTTGCATTCTTGATTATTAAACTCATGGTGTTTTTTTTTAAAATTAATTTGTAGTCATATAAAACACAAATCGTAATTTTGTGACATCCCGTCCAGTAGTACTAATATTGATACCCGGTCTCCTCTGCCCTGACGACGCAATATATAAAAAAAATCTCTCGTCGTCAGAAAGTTACGTTATCGCAGCTACCCGTCCAGGAGCGCAAACCGTCAGTTCTGGAGAGCTAATACTTGTTTCAGCCCACCCTTTTTTTTTAACAATGAACCGTTGTTTTACAGTTACATTAAGCAAACTTCAGTTAACTTTATGTAATTCATATGTTGCTAAAAAGACCATGTACTACAGGTAGTATGCATATTGGTGAAATAAAAACTAGTAAATCAAACACTAACAGCTATTTGACAACTCAGAAAATAGTTCTTTTATAATAAAGAAGTCCAGAGTTAAGTAAACCCAAACGCATTTTTGTTCACTTTCTCCATATCTACTTTTAAGGTAGGATTGTGTCTGCTTATGTAAAATAGAATAAAACAGTAATGTTAATCAAATGCTGAGAAAAGAATATTCTGCTGCACACCCTAAGGAGACAGAATGTTGACATGGTGTAGGATGTGATTTTAATTAGTGTTGTTATACATTATAAACTGGACGGTCGGAGGTACATGACACAGTAGCTGAGATAGTTATAGTAACACGTAGGCAAACACCGTCTAGGGGGATTTGTAAATTGACTTATTATAGAAATATTGCATTATTTGTAACAAAAACAGAAAAGGCAAAAGAGAGAATTTCTTAGCAACATTCTCCTATAAACGTATACCTATTTATACAAAATACCACACATGCTAGATGACTAAGTATATGATGTAAGCTAGATGCTAGATACATGCTAGATGACTAAGTATAAGATGACCATGTATGCTAGATGCTAGATGACTAAGTATATGATGTAAGCTATATGCTAGATACATGCTAGATGACTAAGTATATGATGTATGCTAGATGCTATTTACATGCTAGATAACTAAGTATATGATGTAAGCTAGATGCTAGATACGTGCTAGATGACTAAGTATATGATGTAAGCTAGATGCTAGATACGTCCTAGATGACTAAGTATATGATGTACGCTAGATGCTAGATGACTAAGTATATGATGTACGCTAGATGCTAGAGTACTAAGTATATGATGTAAGCTAGATGCTAGATACGTCCTAGATGACTAAGTATATGATGTACGCTAGATGCTAGATACGTGCTAGATGACTAAGTATATGATGTAAGCTAGATGCTAGATACATGCTAGAGGTTTAAGTATATGATGTAATCTAGATGCTATTTAGATGCTAGATGACTAAGTATATGATGTTATATAAGCTAGATGCTAGATACGTGCTAGAGGACTAAGTATATTATGTATGCTAGATGCTAGATACGTGCTAGAGGACTAAGTATATGATGGAAAGCGGGATTTGTCTGGCGTTAATAAAGTACAGTTGACAAACAGTTAATAACTATATGATTAATCGGTGACATCATTTCATTTGATTTGGATCTAAGTACAAAATTATTACAAATACATCGAATATTTGCCATTGAAATTGCTTTTAATAGTTGAAATTTTGATATATATATTACAGTTTCAATTCTCGAAGAACAGTAAATTCGAATTAGTCCTGAAATGCAAAATCACTATACCAATATAAAAATATACACCTGCATACCAGTCTATATACTTATCGAGTAAAACAATTCAACAATGAACATGCATGTACTCGGACTAGTTAAAAATTGTGTATGTTTACAAAACAGTATGTAATATGAAAAGCGTATAGAAAAGAAAGATATAAAATAAACCATATTTATAATCAACACAGCAGAGGATATCATGCTTCATGTAGGCATTGTTTTATAAACGTCAAAATTTGGAACCGTTATAAAAGTACTTAATAGTACTAAAAGTGAGTACATAGTTTTACTGAAGCCTACGTCATGTATTATAACAACATTCGATACCTACACACTTACGCCTGTATTTGTAACAGTCTTTCTTACACGTCTGTATTGTTCAGTGTATATACATCCCTCCGTCCTAACCAACACATTACACAATGCATGTCAAAGTAGTCATTAAATAAGCTATAACTACCATTTCTACCTTTTGGAACGGTTATGTATCACGATCAGTAAGTGTTTATATGTGACGTTTCGATGATTTCTAGAACGGTCATCTTCATCAGACAAACATCTTGGTTTGAATTTGTTCAGAAATGCCATTTCTACCATTGTAAATATGCACTCGTTCCTTATTCGATGTATTAATCCTCCATGTCATGCCAACAACGGATGCATCTGTTTACTCCTCTCGTCCGTCTCACTACATAGATAAGATATAGATCCGATAAATTTCTTAATCCTTCCGTTCATATTCTTGTCCTTTTGTGCGAGTCGTCTGCTAGTTTCCCGCTGACTGTTCTCCGTGACGAGTTGTTCCAATATCCGGGTCCTAGCAGACCTTGATAAACTAAGCTCTACTTTTACGCTATCTCTGCGGACTTCCTCGACAATATCAGGGTTATCTTTTGCAAGCTTTGTGAACAGTTTTTCACGCCTTTTGAACCGAAATGGGTCCTGCTTGTAACGTCGTTGTGGACTGACGTAGTTTCGTAACCTTTGACCCTTGAAGTATGTTACATTGTCTCCGTCTTCGGCGTCAGAGAGACTTTCAAAGTCCAATACCTCGCCACCGACTACAGTAGAGGGACGGGGTTCCCCATGCTGAGTCGTCGCAGTTGCACTGACACGTGACATCTGACGTTCCGTACCGATACATGTCACTGGTCTCCCTCTATCTAGTTTGTCGGTATCATTTCTTGGTAAGTCATCACGAGTTAAATCTACATCGAAACTGATTGTTGGATTGATTTCGACGATTTCTTTATCAGCAACGGATGGAACATTTTCAGATAAATGAATAGAGGAAAATTCTTCTACTGCCGTCAGAATGTCCCCTTCTGTAATGTAACTGTCCCCATTCATTTTGCCCTTACTTGCTTCACGTGCTGTGGAAGCCGGATCGTCTTCAAGACCAGCATTGACCGACTCTTTTATATGATCTGTTTGAACAAGCGCGTCCTGATTTTGTGTTTCGGACACACTAGGTAAAACAGTCATGAATGCTGTACTTGGACGCTTAGATATGGATTTGCGTTTCTTTTTCAACGTTCGAGGCTTTATAGTATCATTCTGATTTGAACTTTGTTGCCTGTTGACATCATTTTGATTTCCATTGGCTACATCTTCGTTTCGACTTATTGGTGAATCTGTCATATTGCCGTTTGGGTCCTTATGGGTAGTTGACTCCATTGAAAATCCAGAAACATCACCTGATGAATCATGTCTTTCAGTGCCATTACTTTTTTTCATGTCGTCTACGGTAGACTTATTTTCACTCTCCTGTGCATGATCCAACAATAGTGTACTGGTTAGGGTTCCAGTACCACTTTTGTCTACGGGGTCAAATTCGTTTGAATTAGAATTGCTGCTTTTCCAAACTTCATTTCTTGCACAAAATGGCGACTCATTGTTTATCCGTTCTCGTTGACTATTTACTGAAGTCCTTGCCGTTAAAGACCTTCGTTTTCGGTTCGGCTCACTCTTTGGTCTGGCAGCGTTGATGGAAGAGAAGGGCCTGATTGATGACACTTCCTTAAACACGATGTTATGGGTCGTCTCGGTCGGACAGATGGACCAGGGCTTAGAGTATCGCCGCATAAGAGAAGGGTCAACCGACTGACTTCTAACCTGTGGGTCGTCCCACAGAAATGGGCTGCTACCCGATGAACGCCTATGTTCCTTACGGATATTCTTCATCTGTGTTTTCTCCTTCCCACATACGTCATGAAACTGAGCCCTCTCCTCGTCCAGTTTCTCCATCCGAGTTCTAAGTGCCTTTGTCTCTCGTCTGTTCCTGGTCAAGGCCAAAAGTTCATTGTCTGTGTACTTCCGGGACATTTTGTTTTTTAATTTGTAGACAGTCACAGTAGTTAACTAGGAGTTTGGGTTCAATTTAAACTCACAAATATGGCGAACTGTGCAACATCGATATTAAATAATTTCACTTTCTAAAATATTTCGTTTAACAAGAATTGTCAAAAATGCACGAAAACATTTAGTAGTTGTCAGTAATAATTCGGAGCAACATGTTTCACTTTAGAACATGACCGTGTTCCTTGTATGTCTTCGCTCTATATACGACCGCGTGCATCCACTTCAGAAACTGTTGTAATATTAATAAAAACAATGTTCGCACGCTACCGGGTCCACATTTGATTTAAAACCCGTACTTTTCCCCCCTGAATGTCTTATCTCCTCCTTATGCCGCTCTTAAGCCGACATGATCCCAGAGAGTTAACGTATAAGAGTTGGAGGATCTCACTTCAAACATGAGACACAAGAGCTTCTCGACCCTGATGTCGCGGCACAGCAAGGCGGTGCAGACGCTTGTTGAACACGCCGACTTTCACTAATCTCAGGTTCAGCATGTCCCAGGTATATATCCAAGCGTATCGATAGCAGATCTCGGCAATATACAACTCATATTTTTTCACAATATCGATTATAACACTTATATACGTTGTAATATTAATATCTAACGATGACAAAAATCGATCTGATATTTTATCTTGATCTTTAAGTCTTTGATTGGTCAATATATATGTTATACATACACGAGGACAAGGCTGACCCATTGATTACCTTTGTGACCAGGTGTGTGATTGGTCAATGTCTGTCTGTAAAATATCAATATCAAGAGGGGACTCCAAACACACACTAAACACAGCGCTATACAGCGTGAAACAAGCGATATGAATTGTGTGAGAAATCGTTCTGTTTACTCTGGGGAAATCTTCAAGTGCTGGGTTGAAAAAATGTTTTTCCTTCGTTTGAAAACAATTTAAGGTTACAAAGACGGTTTACGAGCTCGTCTTTTGTTGTGTATCGGGCCGCTTGTGTATCGCCTAAACTACTGTTTGACTTATCATTGATTGGGCACATATAACTTTAAAGAATTCAGCGCCACAAAGAAAAATGTTTGCATTTTAAGTAAGACTCCGTCGATGTGTTGATATAATATACCTTTAATTATCAGAACTTAACATGGCCTAAAGTTTGGTTGCTCCCACGTTAATCCTGATCGGTAATATAGAGAAGTCTTGTGTACTTTTCATCTCTTTTGTGATTTATTTTCTGTGTAACAGATTTCGCATCTGATATTATCTCAGGCGCTTTAAAACCGGAAGTACCTACTCATTGGTATAGCCTTGACAAAATGAGTACGTAGTTCTCATTTATTATATGTTTATTTTTTAATATTTGATCTAGCCCACGTGGTATATTTACCAGGTTTGTGGATTTGATTCCCTATTGTTATGACCGTTTAAGTGTTTACAAGTACCCGTATGTAATGTGTAAACAGGTGGCTATTGCGAAACCATTGATAACGTCCTAATACAAACAAATACTGAAAATACCACAATCCGAACGACGAGTGACCATTTTAAAACTATAATATAACAGTAGAAATGTTAAAAATGAATAGAAAAATTACTTTTGATTTTAAAATATTGAATCATATATTGTTTTAAAAGGTAAAAATACACAAACCAAATAAGTGCCTAACTGAAGAAATATTTCAAGTACGAAGTTAATAACACGGTTTTAAATGATGTGAAAAACGTCGGGTTTAACGGTGATAAACGATGGCGTTTGCAATATTATACACACTTCATGATGATTAAGTGAGCGTGAAAACCATTTTACGAAGAATGAAGGTGGATTACAGCCTACATATCTCTGTAAAAGACCCCCTCCTTCTCACGACCCAGGACACAGATCAATATACTGCATTATCGCGTATAATTTATCATAAACCTCGCGCCAGTATATTATATTGGCGAAGATATCTGATGTCGTCAAAATTCGCACAAACATTAGGAGCTTTAATCAAAAGTAGTGGTCTTTATCTTGACATCAACAAGAATGGTATGAAAGTGGAAAATTTAATATAGATGATAGTTATCAGTGAAAAATCCATTTAATATATATGTTCTGTTGAAGGAGTATATCTTATAAGTAAGTCTACTCGTACTTTATAGTGGCGCTAAATGTTACTCATTTCACACTTGATATTCAATATTTATCGGCCACTTATATCAATAGGGGTCTAGAGTTAGGTAAACTTAAAATACATTGTTCAATACAAAATCAACTGCTTAAGTTCCTTATATTGTCAGGGAATGTTTTCCACATATTTATTCGTGTATCAGGTATGCTCTCATTCTCGAAATTATTAAGCTTGATTTATTGATATACAGTGTGTTATAAAATTCATTTCTGTATTTCCTAACCTCCCTCAAGTCGCTCCTCTGTTAGGGCCTAGAGGGAGGTCAATCTGAAGTTAATTTTATCCAATCCCCAGGATTAACGTGGATGGACGGAGATAGTACTTTATTGTACAGGACGGTCCCGTTGATTACATATAAACCTATGTAATGAAACAGACCACTGACACCGAACTAAATTAAACTGGTGTTCTCACGGGGTTTCGTCCTTATCGTGGTTGTCATACTATAGCCACAAAGGTAGACACGAACAAGTTTGGCGATATGCATTTAGCATTAATTTATAACCACACAAACTTTCAATCAAGTATTTGTTTGAAACTAAAAGCCTTATTTCGTCGAATACCACA
This sequence comes from Chlamys rubida, assembly GCA_032359455.1. Lineage (NCBI taxonomy): Eukaryota > Metazoa > Mollusca > Bivalvia > Pectinida > Pectinidae > Chlamys > Chlamys rubida. Next base: position 1,480 of record JAUMHH010150806.1, on the reverse strand, counting down.
AGAATAATTCCTTCATTGAATACGATTTTCCAACCATTCATTACAGATCACTGCGTAATATATTTAATAACCTTTTATATTATGAAGGTAATTTAAAAGTGTTACCTTTGATCCTCTGTGTCGTTTACCTTAGCAAGAATATTTACAATCGTTCAGTTTCGTACATTTTTTTTCACGAAGTGTTTAATGAATTAAACTACGTCCTTTCCGGCACAGTAGGTCAATTTAATAAGTTTATATCTACAACTACATAGTGGGGTAATAAGACGTCTGTATCATTAAGGACATGCAGTATACGGATTACAGTTGGTAATTCCTGAATTATTGTTCCTGCTGACATGAATCGATGGTTGATTATGGTCGTGAGAAGAACTCAGATATAAGATTTAGGCGGTTGTTTTAAGACAATATTCTAGGATAGTGAAAGTGACAGATTGCAATATCAATATTAATAATTGTATGAAACAATTAGCGTTTCTGACAGCCATCTCTAATTAATTCCAGCTTTTTTCCGACATTCCAATATATGTGAAGATGAGTTTATGCATATTGTTTATATCTCCAATTTCAATTTTTCAATTTATTTAGCAGTATTCCGTAGCCATGCAAATAACATTTACATATAGAGCAATAGGCTACAGATGTTGCTATATCTACGCGAAGTTAAAAAACCTGGTATAAAACTAAAAGTCAGGTTGGCGTATTCTTGTGTCAATGAGCTTCATTAAATCATTATATCTTATCATGATTTTGCAACCATGTTTTCATTTGTTCGCCAGTCTCGCGAAAGTTATGTCTGGATCCTCTGAAAACTGTGTAATTCTGGAACGAACGTTTCTGGATTAGTGAGGTTCTACGTTATATGTACAATTCGTGATACAGTAAAACCCGCTTCACGAACTCTAAATACATGAAGCTATGCCTGATAAAGGCATATTATCAAATGTCATGCACTTTAAATATCAGCCTTTTACTTATGAAACCGAGAAAAAAATCCAAAGCACATTCAACAAACAAACATAAATCCTATCAGATTAGTGAGTTGGACTTGAGTTCAGTACAAATATGTATTTAAATTGCAGTATGATCAAACGGTTATTCGAAATATAGCCCCCTTCAAATACCAGTATCTTCTCTATTGGTATCGCGTGGTCTATAGATATCGCCCTGGTGCATTTTAATGGATAATAGGCAATTATCTATTTGGGGAAATTCTCGCCAAAAATTTTGTAGTCAATATTGAAATAGTTCAACAGTTATTTATGCAATTGCTTCCATGAAAATGTTTCGCACGGTTCGTAAAACAACACGCAACTTACCATCTAGACAAAGGCCACACAAAGTTTTGTCAAAATAGATCAAATACATGCTAAGTGTAGTCAATCTAGACCAAATACACACTGAGTGTAGTCAATCTAGACCAAAGACATGCTAAGTGTAGTTAGTCTATAACAACGCCACACTAAGTGTAGTCAATCTA
>JAUMHH010150805.1:0-37971 GCA_032359455.1 Chlamys rubida | reverse complement strand
TAAGACACGCTGTACCTGTGTATTGTGGACTGATAAGACACACTGTATGTGTGTATTGTGGACTGATAAGACATGCTGTACGTGTATATTGTGGACTGATAAGACACACTGTATGTGTGTATTGTGGACCGATAAGACACACTGTATGTGTGTATTGTGGACCGATAAGACACACTGTATGTGTGTATTGTGGACTGATACGACACGCTGTATGTGTGTATTGTGGACTGATTAAGACATGCTGTACATGTATACTGTGGCGTTTTGTGGACTGATATGGTGAAATGTCAAAAATAATACTGAACCTGAACATATGACAAATTCTACAGCATGTAGTTAATACTAATACTTACAAGTGACGTCTTTTCTCAATGTTAAGGTCAAACAGGTCTGGTCAAACGGTTACATTGATATTGATATGCGATTTGTATGAGGTTGTATTTTTTTTTTAGTTCGGTAACTGCTTATTATAGGTAAAGTTTATCTATAAGAAAAAATATAAAATTGATGGATATCCCTTTATAACATCCAACTCGAAACAAATACTGCAGAATTATATAAAACAGATTTAGACATAGACCTAGCTTGTTACATTGTATTAAGGAAAGTTTTTGCAGAACAATTACCACTTACATGTTTCGATCAACTGACCTGACATCCGGAAACGTTCCTTAACTTAAGTTTTCCATTTTAAAGCAGTATTTAAATTAATCTGTAAACAGATAAATGCAAAAGGAGAGTATATTTGGTTTTGGAGAAAATATCGTATTTTATTTGAACGACCAACAATTTCATATGAAAACTTGAATTCGATGTATTTCAAAGAATTTGTGGACAGTCTTTTTAATATCGTTGTTTTGATTACATTAATTTTCTTGTTTTTTTAAAAAATTTTTTTTAGGTTATCTCGAAGGTTAAATCTTGCCATTGGTACCACTAAAAATGGTCACGTATGATGTCAAATTCCACATGGTAAGGGAAGTAACTCTAACTACATTTTCGAGCAGAGAAATATTCTTTAAATAAGTAGAAGTTGTAAACGAAATGCACTTCTCATGAGATTTTTATAACTAAATTGTAAGTGATACAATTCTGAACAATAACTAGCATTATGTGATTTACTTTCGATAGCTATCAGTAGCTGTGAAATGTGTTTGTTATGTTAGTTTCACCATTGATTTAGCTTTCAAAATTCAAAAGTGTATTTAACGTCTGTCCCAGCACTATATTGTACGAAATGACAAAATTAATGTAAAATCATTGATATCTTGAAATAGTAAACATTGTTCATTTAATTTATTCTGTAAAGCAAATGGTATAGATGCAAACAACATTTATCATGCCATTCATTTCGAATAAAATAATAAATCGATGATGGACGCCAATTTCACACGCACATTTTACGTAGATGGCAATATCTTCATTTTGCATCAGTCTTCTTAACATTGTTAAGTTTATATGGTATGTTATAGTACGTACGATATTATACTTTATAAAATATATGACAAAATATACAAGCTATCCATTTCATAAGAATATGAGCACATATAAATCATTAGCAATTGTATATATCCGATTTAATAAACATCAACATATTTATTGTTGAAATATATCTCATTTTACAAAATAAATTTGAGATGAAATGTCGTGTCACAACCATTTTATGAGAGTGGCATATAGCTATTTCGCAAATATGAGTCCCTTTTCTCGAGAGACAAATCATGACGTGTCGGGATATTTAGTTAGGCAACACTAGGGTCTTTCGTCTATACATATTGATCCAATTTGTCGGCTATTATGGTAAAAGTTCGCCTCGGCCAGCCTTCATCTGGCGTCAAACTTCGTCAACATGTCAATTTGACTGCCTGTTTGTATCTAATTACACAGGCACTTGTTCACGTGTTACTAAAAATAGTTTATGACGCGAGGGGGGATTGTAGTGTAGACATTTACTTAGACTATTATTGACACACGTCATCAAGACCTCAGACATTAAGCTGACCATTTTCTGACCGTCTCGATACTTAAAGATCAATGAATCACATCATAAAAACAATTTGGTGTGACGAAGGTTATTAGACAGTTAATTATTAGAAAAATAAAAGAAAGCTTAAAAATTCAAAGACTTTGTCTATACGCATCTGTTTTCCGCCCACCCTATATCTAAACAAAACTATAAATCTAAGGTCTATACCTGATTTCCCAATTCCACTGTTTCAAATGTACACTGTACTATTCGGGTCCCTTACCTGCCATTGCTGAAACGTGTATTCAAAATGTTTTCCGTTGAAATTCCTTTATTTAAATGTCAAATTTGATTTTCATACTCGAGAGTCTTCCGTAAGTTTAATATAAGACTATTTTATACGTAATGGAGCTAGTCAGAGACATTAAACCCCCTAAGCTTACCCCAATTTACTGAACTGTCCTCTCGGGAGGACTCATTTATCCATCTACCAATACAACAGACATATAACTGAGCACTTTTCTCTCACATTCACAAATCAAATTCACATTTTACATGTACCTTTACCGGAGATATTATCATCGGCGTTTAAGAAAGTTCAAGTACTTTATGACGGCTTGCTTACCATCTATACGCTATTGACGTTCATTGATAGTAAACTTATCAGTTGCTTTCAGATTATTTTCGTAACTCATTGCTTTCTATCTATATGTTATACTCCACAGAGACCAACATGGCTTTAATGCGGAGGGGTGCTGTTATTTTGTATTTATTTTGAGCTGTCATTTTGTCCTTACCTTTTTAACGTTACCGTCATTAGAATGCATGTAAACCCCTTAACAACAAAAACATCATATCGTAAATAAATAATTTAATTAAGTAGTCGCGTAGTGTTCAGATGCATTCTCATGTCCAGACTTATCGAGTAGAACTCCAAGCAATCTTACCGGATATTTCATCTTAACCGTTAGCTATTCCTAAGCAGCTACGTATGTACTTTTTGTATTTTTTGCACAAAAAAAATCATTTCATGACACTCTGTGTTGTTGAATGACAACGGTGCTTTGTCACATGAAATTGATCCCCTAAAAACTCAACTTTCGCTGCCATGCCGAAAATCACAGCATCGCGTGAGTCTTTGACTTTTCACATTTATTATTTTTCATAAAAAAGCGATAGCTACTACAACGTCGTAGGCGTCAATGTGTTTTCTCGTGAAATGTCACTGATAAAGATTTACTAACCCGTCATATGTGGCTGCCAAGATTACAGACACATATTTACAACGTCGTCGGACAGACGTACATGTAACAGACAAGTAGTGAAATGGCGTATATCAACAAATCCTTTACCACAATTACCCCCGAATAATTTATTTTCAATTTCGGGTTAAATATCGTTATCACTTTGGTTATTAAGGGCGGTAATCAATTTTACTTTAAATAGGGATATTGATTTAGTCTCATTTGAGTGGTGATTATTTCATAATCAATATTGAAGTCATTCGTTCGGTAGTTGCCCTAGGTAAAATAGGGCAGTGTATTTAGATAATGACTTTATAATTCGGTCTAAGGCTATATCGTATAGTAATAATACCGTTAAACACAAATCTACATAAGTCATATTTACTATCTATTGTACAAATGTACATGTAACGACACATTTATGTAACATCAGACGAATACAAATATAGTATCTAACATGTAAAAATAGGTTTTATGCTTTCCCTATTATTGATGTTTTATTACGTAATATCATTTCTTTATCAAAAGCTCGAAATCTATAGGAATATATATATATATATACATTTGTATAGAGGACATTGGTAATGTTCTTCTCAACGAGAAACAAGGGGGGTAACTCCTGTGGCTCTGAAGAAATGCTCGGGATAAAAATACAATAATTGACTTCCGTATACTGTGCGTTTGATTAATCGGGCAACTATCGAAAACCACCATGTTGTTGGTGATATTTTTAACATGTGTTACAATGGTCATAAGACAGTTTTATGACGTCTTTGTACATTGTCCGTGGTTGTGTATGTATTATTCGTCAGGTCATTAAGTATGCTACATGTATATAGTAACTGGTGTATTGCCTATTTTCTAATCACATGGATTGTGAAAATACATACATATATATATAATATTGTTAGAATACTCCAGCTGTAATTGATCATGCATTGAAAGATCTGGAAAAAGAAGAGAATGGAAATCTGCTGTGGACTCTGCATCCCGTCGACACACGATGCGCGTGCATTCCATGACAGGCTGATTTCAGGGCCTGGTTGGTCAAAGCTGTATTAACGAAGCGACAAAATATGGTATATTTGTTATACACCTACAAAGACTCTGAATTAAATTATTTTGATTCCTGTTGATGAATTCCGGAGACAAGATTGCAAAACAGCGATGTATGATCTTATGAACAGATGCTGATATCAATGTGGAGTTAACGACTCGCTAAGCCAGCAGAGCTATGATCAACCGAGCCCAGGACTCCCTTGTATCAAACTACATCCGCTCAGTGCAATACTCAGGTACATTTTGAAGTTTCTTTTTCATGAATAACTAAAATTGGAAACAAAACGTGAACGTCCTTGGATAAAAAGCGTTCACCTGTAGTTTTAAACAAAACGCTTTACATTATTGCCGACACATTAACAAACTGAGAATTGTAATCAACATAGCATTAGCCTAATGAAGGTTGATACAAGCAGAGTCAGGCTGGCTGAAAATTAACAGCTGTGACACACGAATTGGGCAGAAATTGGAAAGCTCCTTAATTAAACACAATGCATGCCTGTTAATTTAACATGCACGTGAGGTTCAAGTGAAATCTTCTTCCTCGCCAGTTTAGCTTTTTTTGTACAATTTACATGACAGGGTCTTTTAATATTCTTTCAATATAGAAACAACTTGATTTCTTTTACTTTTGTAAATTGTTTGAAAACTATTATTTTATAATGTTGAGGTAATAATTTTATCACAATTAACAAGATGCTTTAATTATTGTTGCTAATATAAGTGTACTGCCGTTATAGGTAATGCGAGAACCTGAAATAAAGAGACAATGATTTATGTACCTGTTGTATAGAAGTAAGTATGAAAGTAAGTGTTATATAACAATACATAATCGTATCCACACTCATAGGTCATTGCAGCAGTATACGTGAAAAAAAAACTCTTACCTTTTTTATCCAAAGGTGGTACATGAAAAAGAAGAGAAAAGAAATTCTTGACAAAAATGATATGGAAAACAAAACAATGATATTATTAATTATAATATATAAACAGATTGATAAACCTTCAACAGAAGTACCAATGGATGAAACAGCTAAATATGTTATAAATTGTATTCTACTTCGACATAATGCAGCTGTCAATGGATGCCCTTATAATAACAGGTATTACTGTAACGTTGTTATCGTTGGTGTTCTATTTCCTTGGATACGCGATTGAAAAGATTAATATTAATTGGAATGGATATATTGGGATAATTATAAATTCGCAAACTAGTCACCAGGTGAATTAATGAAGTACAACAAGTTCCCTCGCGAACACAATGTGATCAGTATATAAAGAATATGTATGTTCGTTGTTATTCCACACACACTAATGATACTTTTCTCAATAACCGTAATTAAAAATATTTGATTACTACGACGTGCCTATCCACATGTTGATATGAGAAATATCAATCACGAAGGTGTAGATGTGGTAGGTTTGTTAACATTAATGGAAAGTGTGTCCGTGGAATCAGTCTGATTCAGTCCCTTAGCTAGTTACTATCATATGTCAACTTAAAATAATATCTAAAATCAAAAATAATCATTCAACTTTATGAGTTTCAATAATGCACGTATAAATACACGGTCGAAAAGTTAACCTAACTTTCTTTTAGATGTTTGTCTTGATTTAAATTGATGTCTATATCTAAAGAGTTTAAATACATTGTGCGAATACATATACGTATGTACTGTGTGTACTGTATACAGTTGTGTCTGTCTAAAGTGTACTCGTAATCAAAGACCGCATCATAATACCAGTTAAACGTCTTGGTACAGTAACAGTGACGGCCTTATGAAGACAAAGTCAGCACATAATGGGACCAATCAGCGACTACTTTATAGGACAGCTCATTGAAATGTCATATTCTGAAAACTTCAGCATGATAATCCTCCCGATAATTTATTCTGCTAACAGTGTAACTAGAGCTACCAAGGGTGACACCGCCGACCTGGAGGATGGGAAAGACAGAAACAAAAGATGTGATAGTGTTAAAGACTTATTTCAGTGACTAAATCAGTATTTTGTCTATCTGCTGTGAGTTGTGTCATTCGAACACTTGTCGGGTTATACATGTACTATACATGTAAGTGTGTAAATATATGATGTTCTCTTATGAAGCATTGGGATAGAGAAAAAATAGGCTAGTTTAAACAATCTGTCAGGTTGTGGCGTTTTTTATTTGGAAAATTTGGTTTTTAAGATGGGACTGTAATATGGTATTCTCGTGTCCTTGAACACGAAAATGTCCCATTGTCTAAACCGTGAAGGTCCCCTACAACGCTGTTACAACTAATTGTTATATGAATTAGAAACGACCTCGGCCGTAAGTTGTAAATACCTTAAACCGACATGAGCATACCAGTACAACCCCATGGAAGGTGGAATAGTCGAGCACCTCTCTAAAAACCGACAGTTAGCGAAATAGGGACATGGACCAGCAGGTAGAGAACAGCTGGGGAGTAGCAGGGCAGAGCAGAAAAGACAAGCTGAGAGCAATGTAACAGCAAACAGGTCACGGGCGCAACAAGTATAATAGTACACATAGGGGCTCTGCTTTATATGAGTTCACAGAGAACATTGTTTATAACATGGTGTCAAACTGGAATAGTTACAGGGATGGAACCTGCTGTGAGGCCTCTGTTTTCTGTTCGTGAACCAGCATAACTTATGACGAAGCATATTGATAACATCAGTAATTTGTTGAAGAAAGTGTAGTCAAAACAAAATAAAACAAACATAAAAAATACCGTGACATGTATTATAGACGTAAATTAACATTGGGCACTCAGTATATGCCACAAAAACACATTTAGCATTCACTGCTTAGTATTTTGATACAGCGGGTTTATTGTGGGTTGAAATATTTTAAAAGATAAGACGTCCATTTATTTCATGTATTGTGGGTCGTAGCTGGGGCAGCCCATCCCCAGACAACCCACGAATGATGTATGCATGCCTGGGTTAATAAATGTATATATACAAAAAAAAAATAAAAAAAATGTCCATTTATGTAAGGAAAGTGATTGAGAAAAATATAGCACATGGTCATTATTCAAGGAACAACTCTTCAACGCACTTATTGGTCGGTAGATGTGTCATTGTGTATTGCGGAAACGGAAAACTGTGTATTCTCCTTATCCATCGAACAAGTCATATGATACGCATCACAAAACCGTATAGCGTTATCTTAGATCCCTTGTGATATGATCCTCTGAAATATGTTATTTGATAAAACTGAATCGTTCTACCTGATATTCTAATGACGTGATGACGTGCTAAAGATAAACCTCATATTTCATCCCGGTGATTGACAACAGACATCACCCGCGGTACAAATACAACCTTTCTGACTATTTAACCGAGATGTATACGGTGGCTAAAGGGCACCGACTGTATCATCCTCAGCGTTACAGCGTCATGACGTAATAGATAATTAGCACGTAATTAAACGTATAAAGTGTAAAACATAAGCATGGTGTGTCTTTGAAGTCGATCTAGTGTAACTACGTTTGATATTTACACCATTTTATGCTTCATTGGATAAAGAACTAATTTACATTTTCAATTAATTTACATTTTCAATTATCCCGTATTGATGACTCTTAAATAAACAGAGGAGTTCGTCGACATTAAAATAGGATGGCGATAATACACGTGTATGTGTGTTGATGTCACTTGACAATCTAAAGGTAATAAATGATCTTGTTCCCGATACAGTGATTAGAAGTTCATGTTTATCACGCAAATTATGCTAAATATAGAAAAACAATAACGTTAAGATCTGTGCATGAAAATACAGCATCATTTTGTACATGTACGTGTCTCAGTGCGCCTAATCGATGTATTAAAATTTGTTTTTGTTTAATGAGTTTTAAGAAATTTAAACGATAGTCTACTCGTGATGGCTTATAATGCAATCCATGCATACACAGTGAAGTCAGTATAAGTCGTCCATTTTCTCTGCCCTTTACTGTACAAGTAATGGCAATTTATAAGCATGTGATCGGTAAGTATCGGGAGCTTACCGTCTACAGGTGGAGGCGTTCAATAGCAAAGCCATTATAATGGTAGTAAAAGTTGGGGGATGAGTGACAGACTCGAGGCTTTTCACCCCAACAGATTTCAAATCATTGAAATGTAGATTTTAACTTGGGATCTCTTTGAATTTGCTTATTGGACATAGCATGACATACAATATGGTTCAGTTGACCTTGCTTTGCAGTTTACATACACTTTTGAAAGTGATTACGTGTTTCCTATAGTTTACATTCAATACCTTTCATCAGTTTTCTACTAAAACACTTTCATTAGAGCCCTGTTGTTCTACAGTTTACACACAATGACTTCCATCACCGCCAAGTTGTTCAACAGTTTATAAACAATAACTGTCATCACCGCCAAGTTGTTCAGCAGTTTATAAACAATAACTTCCATCACAGCCAAGTTGCTCCATAGTTTATAAACAAAACTAGCATTTCATGTAGACCATTCCAGAATGCCTCAGCTACAAGGTTACAGCTATTTTGATTTGGCTTGTCATTTAAGGACGTACAAGGTTTTTGTGGTGGAGGAAAGCCGGAGTTCCCGGAGAAAAAACCCGCCGACCTGCGGCCAGTACAAGGCGACTGCTCCACGTATGCCTCGAACCCGCGACCCAGTGCTGGAGGGCAAGTGGTAGCAGAATGTCAGACGCATTAAACACTCGGCCACCGCGGCCCCCATTAAGCTAATCGAGCTGAGAACAACAGAGCCCTGGTTTCAAACGCGTGAACCATTTATATTCGAATATACATGTTTCATGAACATTTAATCTGCATATTTTGAAGCAGACACTACAATCGTCTGGTCCAGAGAAACGTTTACGATGGTGCCAGCGGCATGGTGATTTATAAAGAGCCTATGTGTCTCAATACACTGCTGCAGTAAAACCGTCTGGAGTTATTTGTGAATTTTGTATGCACCAATGGCCTGTTGGTCCAGATAAGGTGTAAAGTGTACAAAGTCACCAGGAATTCTATCACTGATGCTATTTAAGGCTAGGTTTAAACTCAGTTCGAGAAAAAAAAATATACGAGTCGCAATATCCAACCCTTCGACAAACGTGATATGATAAAACACTATCAACCGATAAACAATCGCCATCATGTCTGAATGAAGTCTAAATGACTTTTTGCATAATATACATTTTAGGGCTCCTTTTTGGTATTTTTAAATATATATATATATTCGTTTTAAGTATAAGATCATTTTTAAACATCATCAATAAATTAATGCAATACAACCAACTCCCTTGTCAAACGCCTCACATATACTTGATTTCTTAAATGGAAAAAAATGTAATAAATATTACATGTAAACTTGTTTGTTTTTCTGCACTAATATACTGACTATTGAATTAGGTGCTTCACTTATTCATACTTCTAAAGACACAATTCGGAAAAGTTGCATGTCAAAGTAATCCGTCCGATTATTTTTCTTGACCTCTGATTAAACACTTGCAATTATATTGTCTACGGCACATGAATACACTTAAGAGATAGCAATATTGCTATACATGACACATTGCAACACCACATTCTATTAAATCGGTTAATTTGGTATTCCATACTATGATTAAATTGGTATTTCCTACTCTTCCTTTTCTTACATTAACACTCTCCATACCATTTCGACGAATGACGTTGCCTGTTTAGCCTTAGTGACTTGTTGCGAGTGTGTAACAGTTCTGGCAGACGACAACGATAACATGAACACATAATTAAAGGTTATACAATGTATGTGCAACACTTATTGTCTCTAAGTTGTAGCGTGTCCGTCACCATTTATAGTTTTCCTTTAAAAGGAGGCAAAGAAGCATATCAATATAGTGTAGTATATGGTACAGTGCACCTAGAGGTTACTATATTCCTAGAGGGCACAATACTTCTAGTTGGTTCTATACTCCGAACGGGTACCATACCCCTAGATGGTACTATACAACTAGAGGGTATTATACCCCTAGAGGGTACTATGCTTCGAGAGGGTACAATACTCCTAGATGCATCTATACTCATAAAGGGAAATATACTCCTAAATGATACCAACTCGTAAAGGGTAAAATACTCCTAGAGGGAACTATATTCCTAGAGAGTAATATACTCCTAGAGTGTACTATATTCCTAAATGATACCAACTCTTAAAGGGTACTATACTCCGAGTAGGTACTACACACTTATAGGTTACTATATTCCCAAGGAGTAGTATACACCTAGATGGTACTATACTCCTAGAGGGTATTATATGTTTACTCATAGAAGGTACTAAACTCATAGAGAGTACTATATTCCGAGACGACCCTTATTTATGGTGGATACTATGCTCCTTGGCCGGCACTTTACTCCAAGACAAGACGCATGCTATTCCCCGCATCGTCATGTGACGCTATTTTTTTAAGTTCCAGAAACAGTATATATTAAGTAAGAGAAATTGTATCTATTAAAATATGTCTGCAGTTGTATAATATACATTGATACATGTATTTCGCCTACCAGAACAGTTCTACAAATGCATCACATAGATGAGGGAAGTCAGGACAATTTAAATAAAGATGCTTGATATAGTTACTAACCCAACTTTGTCAGATAGCAGAAAGTATTTTGTGTAGAATTCCAAGAAATGTATTATCAAAGCGTAGATGGTTATAAGATACAATTATGAAATTGACACATTTTGAGAAAGAAAAGACGGTATACAAAGTATGTGGTATACGTAAACAGTGTTACACATTGGTTACTACATAGCCAGACCAATAACGCTATGTTGATTAAGGACTTGTAAGAAAGCCTCACCGTCTGTTGACCTATCTCGAGCTGTCCAGATGTCCGGTAATATCCGGTCAGGGTTACTTGGGTAATTAGAACAATACCTGACCAAAAGGTCAGAAACAACTGGGTAACAACATCTGTCCGTCCCCTTTTCGACACCAGTATCTCGTAGAAAAAGTCGACACTAGTGAGAGGCATAAGTTAACCATTCTGTGGATATATAAGCTTTCTCACAACTTCGACAAATAGTTGGGTTTTCTGACTTTTAAGAACAATAATAACATAATATATATTTCATTTAATTTCTGACAATGTTATTTATTAATAATATAATAAGGTATAACACAGCAGCTTATGTTATAACTTTGTTATGTTGATCATTTCATTCTCATTTCAGTGAATGATATACTAACAATACAGCTTAAGAATGTGGCAACATACTAATTAGCTGGCGTAAATCCTTTCCACTAAAGTTAACCCCAGATACACAATAAAGCACACGTGGGGACATATCAATCATATTGTTGCGGGTAAGCTTGCATGAAGTTGACAATGCCTCGTCTGTCTAACTCTTGCACGGGTCAATGTACTTTTGTCGCACAAAGGGGTATTTGATCGGACGTTTAGGTCAATTAGCTCCTAGGATCTTAAAGCTCAAGGATCGACCTATCCATGTATTATATTGTATTGGCCATTTCTGCCATTACAACTGTACATTGTATATGACAGGCGATGTTTTCCGCAATCAATATATATAAAGCACAAAGAACGAATCTGTAGAATAACCTGCTTTATGAAGTTCTAATATATCATCTTATGTTTACTGCTAGCTACATTGTACTGCATTCTACATTGTACAGCTTGCTGCTTAAAATTATTATCAGCACAAACAACTTCCAGATGTTTTAAAACATATATGTGCAGTTCAAATGCAAACAAATTCTCTAAATTTTGAAAAAAGAAAAGATATAAAAAAAGAAAATTTGTAAACGTACTTATTATTATTTCGATTATTTACACATGACCGATTTTGAGTTTCTTTTTTCTTTTCGAAATTTCAATAACGTTGTTGTTACCATTGCATATACATTTAGTTATACATGTAGTAGGTACATGTAGTAGACAGCCAACGGTAATCAAAACAGTAAGCAGAACGTACTGTAAATAGTATACAGTAGACAGCATAGTTAATGCGAAACAGTATGCAGTAAATAACGATAAGAGTAGACAGTAAATATTTAAGTGTAAATAGCAAATATGATAAACACAAAGCAGTAAACATAGCAAACAGTAAGCAGTAAATATAGTAAACAGTAAGCAGTAAATATAGTTAACAGCAGGCAGTACATATAGTTAACAGCAAACAGTAAATATAGTAAACGCTAGGCAGTAAATATAGTAAACGCTAGGCAGTAAATATACATATACAGTAGCAAACGCTAAACCGTCAATATAGTAAACGTTAAGCAGTAAATGTATAGTAAACGCTGTGCAGTAAATATAGTAAACACTAAGCAGTAAATACAGTAAGCGCTAGGCAGTAAATATAGTAAATGCTAAGCAGTAAATATAGTAAATGCTAGGCAGTAAATATAGTAAATGCGAAGCAGTAAATATAGTAAATGCTAGGCAGTAAATATAGTAAAAGCTAAGCAGTAAGTATAGTTAACGCTAGGCAGTAAATATAGTAAAGGATAAGCAGTAACTATAGTAAACGCTAGACAGTTAATATAGTAAACGCTAAACAGTATATAGCAAACAGTAAGCAGTAAATATAGTAAACGCTTGGCAGTAATGTAGTAAATCTGCATTAAGTAGTTAGCAAATAAAAGTAAATACAAAAAGTAGTTTGTAAATACAGTAAACAATAAGACGGCAAGAAAGCTAAATCATTATCAGTAGGCAACTTTTACAATCAATAGCAGACAAAGAGTATCGATGGCATTTAGCAGTACATGGAGTCAACAGTTATCAGTGCATAGCTTAGACTAGACAATAGACTGAATGGATTATGCAGTATATACGTACAGTACACATAAGCAGTCGATACGGAAAAACACAATGGACAGTTAACACTAGTAATATTGTTAACAAGAGACGGTAGACCGTTCGTTGCGCACAATAGTAGTTTATTTTCGGAATTTCTCAAGTTTACTAGAAGCATTGTACCATTAATAAACAATTCCAATTAAGACATCCTTGAATTTGAGGTAGACAGCGCCTACAGTGCTACCGTCTGTGATTGGACACCGTGATTTACGATCACGACATTGTAATTCCCAGGCCGATCACCGTCTGTCTTTTACAGCTAATTACTTACATTAAACGGAATACGTATATTACGTTTAATCTTGAGGAGAGTCGATCGCTAATAATCCAATGTCAATATATCAAAACAAGGTTTTTATGCTAGTAATTTGAATTTTGCGATTTCTTCATGGAAGTGTCATTTTGTGTAATTTATTTGCTCATCACGAAGTTAATACTGTTCCCAGCCCAATAGCGATACAAATATCGCGCCAATCCATCAAGCTAAAGAACTCGCCTCTGTCAATTAAAGTTTTCCGAAGTTACTTACAAAAGGTTACATAGAAAGAGTTCAGTATACTTCGTATAGTACATTTCGTCTTCCTATTTTTTTCATTATTCTATTGCGACTTGAAGTTATTTAGAAAAGGTTCGGCTGAAAATAAGTTCAATAATACAGAATAGATTTTAACCTTAGATGAAAGCTAATGAGTTTCATTACGAGGTTTTAGTATCGCATTTAAGGCTTATGTCTATATGAGTCTTAAGGAAAAAATTAAGGACATCGTATAGCTTTTAAAGCGCTCCACTATTTTTATTTTGTAATTTTACATATCCAACTTTCGAGGAAAGTATGCAGGAAAGTTGTATGCGGCACAAATTGATCCTAATCTCAACAAACGTATAACAACTTAAAAATATTATCGACTTTTATGAATACAAATCTTTGAAACCGTTCTCCATTATAAACAACAACCTTTAGAAGTCTTCCATTAACAATTGTTTTACACAGTCCCTCGTTATCAAACTTGAAACAGTACTTCATAATAAAAGCTTTGAAATAGAGACCTGAATTATTAAAACTTTAAAACAGCCATTCAAGTTCAAAACTTTGAAACAATCTGTCTATTAACAAAATTTGAAAAACAGGAAAGAATGTATAATAATTGTCTGCAGAGTAATATATCCAGCGATTTCTAGTACTATTGCGCCAAGCAAACACTTACAATAATAATAGAACATGACATGGCTTGTAAACAAGTAGAAATAAAGTCTATAGGAGAGGGTACACATACAAATTACTACTTGTGGCACCGGGGTCGGGAAAATCGGAGCGTTGTAGCAATCTACTTCCCTTCATAATACAATTTAATTTCTTCTAAAACAATGCACATAATGTCAATTGGTCCCTCCCCGTCGCCTTAATCAGTCCTGCTTCTGTGGAAATTAAAAACAAAATGTATGCGGCTATCATTTAGACTTCAGCTGTTTAAATTAGTTACGGGTATTTTTTTCCAGAAACAAGTATTATAGTGAACATGATTGTACCCGATACATTTGTGATATTGCCTGTAATAAAAAGTGTTTTAACTTGACTAGGAAGGTTCATGATGAACGCCAGTATATCTTATTTATGGATTAAAAACAACCATAAACACCGATGCAGGATTCATTAATTTCAGTATGAATACTATGTTATCAAAATACACATAATTTAATACCAACGAAAGTTTTACGTTAATGAAACTTTCTGCTGTTAATTCTCAGGAGACTCTGGCTGTTGATTAACCTGCCCGTATAACAAAAACACATCGGAACGGCAAAAACACCGTCAGACTATAGTGTCCCCCTGATAGAATTGTTAGCAGCATACTTCATTACGTTCGCACGTGGTCGTAGAGCTTACAGGTCCTGGCAATATCATATTAGGGTCACATACGCAGAATGCCTTGAGTTTCCCATCAATTTCATTGATATCCCATTCCAGATGATCCTAAATTGATTCACCATATTGGTGTATGCCACACTTTGACAGTGATGTGGGACCAAATGACAGATATGGATATGTATGTACATATGTAAGCTTTACCCAAATTACAAGATAATTAATCAATGCTGTTAAAAAGCCTTATGATTGCTTGCTAAAATAAGTTGTAGAAACGCTGCTAATTCCTTGCCAGTTCCCCTCATGTTGACACTGATATCTTAAAAAGCTGAATCGCAAGTAATTGAATCGATGTTATTAAAAGTTTGTATAGTTACATGTTAAAAAGGATATATGACTATACATGTACGACTGTCCAGTCAAACGCTATCACGTTTAGACTAATGTCTTAAAATTCTTCAAAATAAATGATGTATTTAATTAATTATCATATATCTAATTACCGGAGATGAACGTAAGACCTACATGGTTATTGCACCTTTAAACTTCGGTATCAGATGCATGATGCCACAGGTAAATTGCAATGCATAATACAGCTGTTTCGTCCTTTAGGATTCATCGGTAATGCTGGAGGCCAAAAATCCAAATTAGTCTAAACTACTGTTAAAAAGGAGAGAATATGCATAAAATCTCTAAATTTTTACGAAAATATGAAAAGAAGTGGTTGATTAAAAATTCGACTGTGTTCGTAAACGATTGCATTATATCAAAACATCCGATTGATGAATGTTATTTGAGTGAGGGATATAAATTATAGATAGCATAAAGCATCATCATTTTTACTGAATACAATTCGTTCAGTGCTAGTTTTCCATTTGATTTAAATCAAGATCTATCAAATCAAGTAAAACAGGATTGGCGGTTTGGAGATCGTTTGTTGAGTATCGTTGCTAGAAAAATGTATCCGCTATCATGTTAAAAAACTACATTCAGATTACCTCAATAGTCCTTATCAATGTAAATGGTTCTTTTCTGGCGATAAGAAATTGCCCTATAAACAAATATATTTTAAAACGAAAGTACGAAAATTCTAGACAGCGTTACTGCCAGCAATATTCCTCCAAGCGTTTTTTTTGGATTGACTGTTTTCAATTTGTCAAGTAGAATATGTTTCATGTATATAATTTGCTCTTGGACATATTGAAACCCTCCACGCAGCCTCTCTAATTCGTATTTAAAATATAGTTGGATAATCGTTTGTATATGGTACAAACATCTAAAATACCCATTTACAATATTGTTTTTGTTGTTATAAAAAATTACTTAGAAACTACATGTATCTCTGTGAAGTAATCTGATGTGCTGTTTCTAGAAGGCATGCATCATACTTTTTAAACGATTGCACGTTTAAATGATGTTAGAGGTAGGCCGTGTTTTATCTACATAACATGAAGAGCTTTGAAGGTTAAACAGATCAACCATTCACATATGAACAACCGCATTTCAACTAAATTGCTTTTTGACACACTCTACGAACATATTGTTTGGAACTTCATGATTTACAACTGCAATGCAACTGCCAATTTCTACTGATTGGCCCTGTCGATAGAACGTACAGCAATCTGAACATGTCTTTTGGGACGAGTCATTAGGACGACTTGGAATAGAACACAAACTGATTAAAAAGAAAAATACACTAAGTACTACTATGACTTCAGAGACTGATAGCAGACGCACTTAGACAGCCTGAACACACCCTGATACATCTGAACTGCTCACGTGCCAGTGTTTGACATCAGTTTAATCACAGATTCTAAATTTCGTTTTCATGTATTACCACATAAGATATTGAAGGACATATAAAGGGTCCACTTTTCTTCAGACAATCAAATTAAAAGTCTAAAGCGAAACCATAATAAAAAGGGCTCGATAAAACGACAATACAACACATCTAGTCCTAGTGTTACACATACTAGTATTTCAATTTTGCTCCCAAACCTTAAATTATAGATAAATTATATATAGATAATGCTCTGCTATATGTTATATGACTCCAGTGTTTTATGCATCTTATGATTTATCATCTAAACATTGATAGGCCGTGTCGAGATGCTGTCTGTGTTCTGATGGATATAACACCGTCGAGAAATCGATCTCACAGTCAAGTTAGAGTATGTGTGTTTAATACGGAGTGTTTGCATTTGATCAGCCTTGATGGAAGTCTGATATGTGTAAAGTATTAGTCTCAGGAAAGCCATTACATGCTAGGATATATCATATGTCACGCTGTCGTGTTGCCTCAGTTGGTGCTATTTTTAGACTACGGGCGTTCTGGGATACGACACAGCTTATCAGTAAGTGTTACTTTCATCTGCCAAACCTGTATATCAGATGACAACTTTCGCGAGATAATTACACACGCTGTAAAATTGTATGCATTGAGGCAGTTATTAGAAAATAAATAAATAAAAATAAATAAAATGGTCTCAAAAGAGAGTGTCATGATAGAAGCATTTTTTTTTTAAATATTAAAAGTATTAAAACAGAAATCCCATGCTCCTGAAAGGACGAACTTGTTGTACATAAAGAGTAGAAAGAAAAAGTTTGGAAAAATATTTGGATGAAATTGATACAATGTATCTGTAGCAATGCTGTAGCGTTTACGTACATTGTGACAAAAGAACTAATAATGTAATAGCGAAAGGTAAGGGTTTCGAATTTACCCAGCTTGCCCTATAGATGAGTGATTCATATCCCTTTTTAGCTGTACGAACACGTGAATGCCTTTTGAATACAGTCACTAAGCTGGTTCAAAAATGTACGCCTAATCACGTTTAACATACATAATTACGATGCAGAATAACCGAGGAAAAAAAAAACGACACTAGAATATTTTCAAAAACAGATAGAACTGATTTCAAAATTAAACAAAAAGAACAGACAGCGACGCACGTGCTGAAGCATTAGTGTATGTGAAAAGTAAAACGTTAATACCACTTCCGGGTTGCACGTGTACAGAAAATGTGCAGGGTTACTTATTCAAGGTATTTTAGGGGACAAAAACCTCTCACAACGGGAAATTTCACACCGGTAAAATCACTGATATGCCTGACATTGGAAACAAAACAGCTAGACGTGTTTACGATTTTTTTTTAAAATAGTTATTCTTAAACAATAAAGGCATGTCCGTGTTCGGGGACACTGGAGTGATTCGGCGACATCAATATATTATATCTCTAGTGGTTAAAACATAACATCTATCTACTTTGATACTAAGCACAGGAAATAGGTTAAAGCACAAATCTGTCCATTTTGAGGAGTGGGTAAAACGGCACATCAATACTAAAAATGTTGTAGACATGTGATGGTTTGGTTAAAACAAATTGAAAATTCCCTCGTGGACTCATACGCCAGCTATTGTCATTAAACTTCATGTATGCAAGTGTCCATGGCAACCAATCTACCAAACCAGAAAATCACATCGAGGAATGAACAGACGGTACACACGTTCCATTTAATACGATTTAACGACATTGTCAAGGTCACAGCGACGCTTATAAAACGATAAAAGATAAATATGGAATTTCAATTGAATTTCTTTGCAGTTGAAACTATAATGAACATCCTACAAATACACTAAAATAAATGACTAAGGTCAGACAAGATTTAACGTTAACGCATACAAAGTGGTATATCTCGAAGCTGACAAACCATTAACATAAACACATCCAGGATCCCAGTCTATATATAGTAACTCAGCCGTGTTTTTATAATGGCATTTAAACAGGTTTCGTTGATTAAAAATTGAACGATGGAGAAAAAGAATGGGACATTATTTAATAGAGATAGAAACTGTACGGGAATACATTCTTTAAAGACAGTTTGCATTTATATATCCCATAATCCAATCATTAACACTCTTGAGAACACATAGTATAGCCAGCTACCTGGAAGAGGGAAATATAGTTCCATATTTCCTTTACACGAACCTAAATATTTAAAAAAAGAAAATGCGTTTTTATGAACATTTCTTTGTTATCACCTAAAGGACAACTGTTGCCGACATTCCCTTTAGGTAAATTGGTAAAGTGGACATGCAGGGATTAAGTACAACACGTACATGCTTTTCTTAGATGTGAAATACGGATATTCTGTAAACTTATGTACATTTAAATTCAGTTATAGTGATAATAACGCCATTATGACCAGAAGTCCTCTCCAAATGGATAGTACGACAATTGCAAGCAAAGCGTTCATAAATGAACTTTGAACTATTGATGAATCCCAGAGTCGCTGCTTTATTAAGGTACAGCATTATAAAGCAACAGTCTGCCTAGAAAATCTGTCTTAACCTTTGATGTACACAGAGGGTAAAAGGCAAAACAAAGGCATGGAGGAGACAGTGATTCCTAACTTGTTACACAGACTCAAATTACTCACAGCGGGCGGTATCGGTGTAAAAAAGCATTGCGTATCTTTTCCCTGGACAGAGAAATAAAACCGTCCACATACATGCGTGCTTGAATTTAGTTAGCTGTTCGAAATCCCTTCGATAATTATACTAATGCAGTCTGCACTGAGGACTGCATTTTGCTGTTGTAAACTTAACCCAAGAGACACGTTCTATTTCACATCCTAGTTGGGTTTTTTCTGCCGTCATAATACAAAAATTACGCAACACCTCATCCAACTGACCAAATATCGTAATGTCTAACTTTAGAGCATAAACGAACAAAACATAACACGTCTCGGTTTAATGTTTTCTGTCATACCTTAAACAACAATTGAGATCGTAACATTTCTATAATCACACCTATAAGCTACATGTAGCAATACATTTAGCAATCGCTAATGCAAACCGATAGAAACAGGTTTTGCATAACATCAAGGACAGGATTTCCACGGGAATAGGCAAATGGCATAAGGAAACAAGTGCATCATTTTACATCCTGAATGCCAAATTTAAATCAATTTCACTTCCCCAATTTGTCACCTGCAGATGTAATGATACGACCATCCGATCAAAGATCAATATTTCTTCATAGACGCCGCGCGCCAACACCCAGTAAACAGGAAGTTGGTGGATCGGCTGCCCTCACTAATGGACTGCACGCTGGCTTTCTAAACACAGCTATATCAAAGAGGGGCAAGTCTAGTTAGTATTTACCAAATCGTAGAGGCTTCATTTAAGGCTTTGCCATGCTTTGCAAAACATGTGAATGTCATATAATTTATAAATGATTAATGCCAAGGCAAAATAGCAAATACATGATCATTGCTGTGAAGGTCATACAGCCATTATGTGATTCATGACAATTCTCAAACAGGTCAAAGCTGTACGGATTGACCCAGAGCGCTCCGCCTATACAATGATAGGGCGGAAGTGGCACACGCCTTATCTTGTAACGTAAAGCAGGGTTAATTTAATTATTGAAGTACTATTACAAGTCCGCATCCATAATGAATTATTTAACATTTAACACAGGATCGATATTCTAAGTTTATTGGCGTTGTTTGGTCTTTGTATCTAACAACACATTCCGACAGGGTGTCTAACTGAATTTCCGTTTTCATGATAGACAAATAGTTGGATGGTAAGCGTTCACTACACGTTAAATCGTCTAATGAAATAGGCTTACGTATTAGATACAAATCTACATACAATGACACATACAAATGGTGTAATAACTTGTTTCATAATTGTTGTAAAACGAATAAAGTTTATATATAAATTCCGATAGTACGAACTGAAGTAAAACTATCAGGAACTCTGTAAAATTGAAATCAAGTGTAAATTGTTCTCTGTTGTTTAAATAAACCGGCAACAAAATGATATTTTCAAACCAGTGTATTTAATCACAATAATGCCGTTTTGGAAACCATTCATTTGACATAAAATTATTGTGTAAAAAATATATATAGTTTATGCTTGACTCCTGCTTAAAATCATCAACATCTTCTGAATCTGAGGACAGAGGACGTACTGACAGTATAGTACATTGATTTTGTAATTTGAACAAATAGAAGTCATATTTGAAGGTATGTTTGTTCAGCTTAATGTTCATATCATATCACCTTTCTGTCATTTCTTTTTGCATTTACAGTATAATATTAAGCAAAACATAATTGTAGAAATATAATTTGGAAACAAGTTTAAAACTTTTATAAATCCATCTCCAACGAAATGTTAACGATAAAAAACACAAATGTAGCATAGCGTGGCTTCTTTCTGTACATGTATGGGTTTGATTGTACTGTTGCATTACATTTTGGGCTTAAGATCAAGCAAATACATATCTTAAATTCAAATTCACGATATATACGTATGTATTTTAACGATAAGCTTCCAAGTGCGGTATCGCTAAAATATAGTAATTGAAATAATGTAAGGCTTAGCGTTAATTAAGTTTTAAGAAAGTTTAGTATTTGACAAATAATATGGATGCATCGCCATATTCACCGCTCGTATATCAGCTCATTGCTGTTGTAATAGGTCAAAACCGGGACTGATGCAATAATATATACACATATCCAGGGCACATTAAACTAATCTGGACATGTGTGTTTTTCACTCAACACGATTGTCGTTAAGCCTGTAGTTTGTTTAATTGTTATTGTCAGCAGGATTTTACAAGAAGAAACAGGTATTGTGTGTTTAGGTATACTTTTACAAAACATATGGTACATGTACTGAGAAAACACATGAAACAGTGAGATAATACAGTAACATTGCACTATGGAGTAAACACATACTTTACTTGTGTAGCAGCAAACACATTGCAGCGCCTCATCATGATACAGATGTACTCCTCCTATACGTGTACGTTACATTATGGCAATATAAATGATTACAAAAAAATGAAAAACAAATAAACTACGGTAGATTTACAAAGCCGTATGCGTTTGTGATTGAAAACAAATAAATGACTGTTTTAATTATCATGACCATCATCGACCAGAAACGTAGAGAACCAAAGCATTTTGAAAGTAAATTATATTTTTTCCAGAAATGTTTGTTTCATTCGTCAGATTGATAGGTAATTCCCAGAGAGAGCTATATTGATGGATGAATGTTACAGACGTATCGAGGGAACCGGGTAATTACATATTGTCGCGAAGTGTCAGAAGACTGTCAACCCGGAGAATGGTGTAGGTGCCTCCTCATCTCTACAGTGTTGGACGGAGTTATTGATCAGCATAAGGACTTTTCCCTGTCGCTGTCTATTTCTACTACAGATAGGATACAATCAAACGCTAAAGGCCTTCGACCTGACACATGCTGACCCCTGCCAGCTCGCAGATTTCCTGGACAGACCTTACCAGACCATTACATGTCCTATAGAACAAATCATATGCGATCGTCTACTTGTATCACCCTAGAGAGAAGTGATACTTATCAAGCGTATAGATGACTATATCGTTCAATTAGGTCGACACAAACTCTTAAATTATAAGGGATCTTGTTTTAACTACTGCAAATTCAGATTAAAGAATACATCGGCTTGTAATGAGGGGACACAGTCGTACACCAGGAGATCAGTGCAGCTATTTTCGGATAGCAACAGATCTACGACGGGATAATCACATCATTTCTTTCAGATAAGATGCCAATTAACTTATTGTCGAACGGTTACAATATCTACTTCATACATGAGTTTGACAGACAAGTGAAATACGCCACTCTGTTTTTAAATAGATGCAACTTGATATGTAATAACTGTTGCAGTGTAATACTTAGGGAATCATACTACTGCATTGAGGTGACCTATATTTACCTAAATAATTGTTCACGGTGTTTGTAAGCATCGTACAGCGTATACGTAATGCATATCATGTTGAGTGAGCATGTTTTTGGTTCAAAGTTGAAGGTATTTTCTTTTTAGGCAATATCTCTCCTATGGATACCCTTATTTCTAATTAACCGTTCTGTTGTTTAACGAACTCGATGCATAATTGACAACAACTTTAGTGAGACGGAAAGAGCAAAGCCCGATACACAGCAACTAAGTTAATTGGTCTTCCAAAATCACGCTTCTATAATTAACAAATTTAAAATACTCCCAAATCTTTTCAGGACAAAAAGCGGTGTTCATTGTCCTTAAACGCCATACGTGTTTTGTCTAATTAACGTTGTTCCTTATCGAGACGGTGCAGTAGAGCCGTCAGCTTGAGTTGCTTTTCCCCGTCGATAAGATATGTTTACCCTATAATTGCTTATGGAACGCTAAGACATATAATTACAAAACTTAAAAAAATCTTGAAGTCTCAAAGATTGAAATAATTAATAAATGAAGAATTGTAATATCTCAAGGCCAACGTTCCAATTCTTAAATTCGTCGTTAAAACTATTTAGAAATAGTAGAAATATAACTAAGCGAAGTTAACTATCAAGTTGTCCATCGGCGGTTTGTACCATTTAACATATGATCATGAACAATGGTCAGCAACATTTACTGAAATATCACTCAAATCATCGTCGTAAGCTACATACAACAGTGTTTTAAAGCCAGGGATTGCTAGCTATTAGATTGTAAGTCTAGTGGTCGCATATGCCTTCCCAGCGCCAATCAAATATTTGTTCACATCCAAAAACGGTGTCATACAAAAATGAATGAAATGATTTTCTCTCGTAGCAGTCCTTTGTAACATGTTGCTTTTCCACAATAAATTTATGTATTACATAAACTAAAGCATAAATCCAAAAGATGAAGGAGAAATTCCGTTCAGTTGTCATTATTATTCTGAACAAAATGAATACAAAGTTAAGGTATCGGGAATTTGATAGACTGAGCAGTTGATAGTAAAATCAATTCTATTATCTGGTGACACTACCATCAATCTTGCTCAAATTAACATTTCCATTCTGACTTACAAAAATGTTTGTATGAACCAATGGAATATAAATGAAGCAAAGTTTTACTAATTTACCCGATAAGATGTCTATCTGTATGAATTACATTGCTAAACATTTACACATCAATGAACCCAGACATATCAGTTACACAACCTCGAGTGACATCAGGTAGCAGCTGGCCCATCTTACTTGTTACTCAAAGAACAATACAAATCTTCTTTGATTTGAAATATTTCACCTAATTAAGTAACAACAAATACGGATATACGATACAGGTTCCCTTGATTTGATGGAAAACCTGATTTCAATTATCTGTGGTAAAGTGATTTATCGCTGTGTACATTTGCATACGCCAAGATCAATTGAGGCGTGTACTTATATGTCTAGACTCCTGATGTGGCAGACCAAACCAGAAAACCACACAGTGACCTGCTTGACTTAGCGTGATAGAAAAACATAATGGATTATGATAAAGCAGTAAACTATAGACTAATAGAGAGCAGAGTAAAAGCACAACAACAATTTTGAGTTAACTTTAATGTCAGTATCTATCTTTTTTTGAAATTCATGATATTAAGGGATTTTATGCACCTCCTGTCCTGCTTCGACCGATTCAGAGTGTGCTTACTAGCATCAATGTTGAGTCTTAGAGGGACGAAATAGCCGTGAGGTGTGTTATGCCTATTTGGCATACTGTATCTATTACCAATTTTAGCAGGTGCTTTTACATTTGCTTGTCTTGTGTTTATCTTGTAGACATAACGACAACAGACGCTAGCGCACTAACACAAAATGTGGTACCCGTTATGATGGCTTCAAACGAACCAAAGTGTGTCTGTCATAAACAATAAATTGATACCATTCATTTAACTGACTTGTATAATGGCTGTATAGAGTGTTGTACTATAACTCACGACGCATTTATATCTACATGTACCAATGCAAAACAATATATATATGTGTGTAAAATGCAAGTACAGTACATTGTTAACTGATGAAATGGTACATGTATAAAGCTTATGATATAATAGTAAAGGCGACTTATCGTCAGCTATGAGCTTCCAAATGACTTTGTTGACATTAATTCAAATGAGCTGTAAACGTATCGGAACGATTATAGAGTACAGAAGATAACTTAAATTCGTCCTATATATTCACGTAGATTCGATAACCATTGCCTAAAATATGTCACGTTCCTTCAATACGATTCATCAGTTTGGAAATATGTAATATCAAAGTTGTAATTTATACACAAACAATGTACGTGTTAAACGTGTCGCAACGTTTTAAGACCGACTGTTATGCGTTGTGTTTCAATTGAATCTTTGATATTACGTTAATTCCTTTTAAATCATTGATGTCGAAATCAACCAACGCACACAAACAATTATGCTCTTGATATCGGCTTTAAATTTGGCGGCAGTTATATATACTATCTTCTTCAATTATTTTATTAACATTCGACAGTGATTTTGCTTCACCTCAAATAAGTCGTTTCAATTATACTTTTTGTATGTATAGTCACAAACTTAGTTTCTCACACAAAAATTGTCGACAAGCAGTGCATGGCCGTTGTATACATAGAAAACGAAACAAAAACGTCACAATTTATTTCTCATTTACTGACGTTTAATCACCACGTGATAGTTCATGTTTATGTGATAGTTAATGTAATCCGTAGGTCTTTGTGATAAAGAGATTAAAAAGATATGCATGAACCAAAGCGTCAGCACACAAGGCCAGCATCGATACAATGTGTTATAATGAAAACAAGAGACTGTGATGAAACACCGAAATCAAAGGAAAACAGTATTAACATAAAAAGAAGCCAGAAAGCGAACCTAAGCTCAGCGGAAAGGTAAGTGATCCATCTGTCACGCCTGCCTATTCTCAAGTTATCATGATATATTCTGTCAATAAGGTATGACTTTCAACACAGCGAATACGATGTCTATTGTAACTTCATCTTCATTTCTATACAATACTGTTGTGATGCTTGTCGTCGCTACGTTGGAGTGGAGCTCGATTATATCCTAGCAGCTGAATACAAGCACGCGCCACCCACCGTTGAACGACAATACACAATCAGGTATTTTTCTAACATTTCGTCATCGATTCCAGCTTTGTTTGAGCATAGCATTTCTGGTAGACATTGAAACGCATTGATTGGATAATGGAACAGGAAGTGAATCGTAACCTTAATAGACGTTTCTCTGTCTGGAATTAGTGTAAATCATGTTCTACATGCGATATCAAAGTTGATAAGATCGAAATCAGCATTAGACCTTACAAGGAAAAAAATCGACTGAATGTGTAGACGACTTCAAATCTAGAATATTTTTTCCTTCTAATCCGTAAAATACACATAAACATAACCATTATGTAATTATTTTCTTAGATTCAATAAACTGAAGCCAATTTACGTTTCTAATCTTGGATATTGATTTCCGCTTTTACTGCTACGGTCAGAAGATAATTCGCATCAGATCATTATTGAAGTTTTTACTCCTTGTCATGTGCATATGCACGCTATTCTCAGACAGCAACACATGCCACATGACACATAACCATTGTGTTTCATCATCTCACAGGACTGGTTTGTCGGACATGCAAGTTGAACCTTTTGTGCTATAGAAATATATATAGATAAAAGATATCTAACGATCGATGACCTACAGTAACCTACTGTAATTTAATGTTTGCTTTTCCTCCATTGACCGACTTTTTCAGGTTACATCGTAAGTAATAGCACTATATATTTGAATTACTTTACACACATTTCGTTTAAGTGATAGGTTTCGGTAAAGGCAGCAATCAATATTCATTAACGTTGCACTGAAATACTTCTGTTTGCCTTTTGAAAATTAAGTAATTATCAAGACTTTTGGGGCTTAATACGCTAAATACTGTTGAAAACCCTAACCGAACACAAAAACATGTGCATTAGTGTGCGTACACAATTTTTTTGATATATGTACACTGCTTTGTTATCCCCAAAAAGAAAAAAAATAGACATTTAGAAATAAATTTACGATGTCGGATATAATGGAAATACTTTTCACGAGTTCCATATTACCTAAATATCAAAGATATTTTACCAAACGCATCATTTGACTTCTTCATTAGGAGTAAGATTGAGAATAAACTTTTTTTAAAAGGCAGGTGTGTAGATCGTATAAAAGGGAAAACATGCAGTTTTAACAGTCAGTATAAATACACAGTTAGTGATGAGTCGATAGAGAAAGCCAAACAATGTTAACATGCTAATAGGATTTATATATCATATACATAAGCATGGCACGTTACCTTGATCTCCTTTCTAAAAATATATCAGAATGCATTAGATTTTAATTTTACGGTGAAATTCGAAGTCGAATTTCAATGTGTCGAATTTCTGTCTTAGTTTTACTGAGCTAAGTCGCCTACTTTCCATATACATGTACACTGTGGTAAAATTGACACAGATGTGTGGAACACTGATGAGCAGAACAACCTGATCTGATGTATCGATCCATTGCTTCTATACTCCTTGTCTAAGTTTACATTCCAAAACTCGATCAGGAATATTTCGAACTATATTGTAGTAATGTTTGCTGGAGGAGTTTGGCAGTTTCATAAACATCGTTGATATAATTCATGATTGAAGAACTCGGCTATTTCAAGCACCTGTCGTAGTCGTTGCGTATTCGACTTAGTCGGGTGTTCCTGTACATGTGTTAGCAAATACATGTTAAGCAATTCTAAGGTTAAACTGTCTGTGCTTTACCACTCTGTAATTCGGTATAGCTGCAGTGTTTGACAAATCCTGTGTCATGCCGTAGTTACAATGAAAATGCATGTACTTGAAAACAGAGTATGTAATATAGTCACGTACTGCTTATATCACATTGTAGTAATGAACTGTGTTAAATATTTAATTTGATACAAGCGGTTAATCCGTATATATACGACCTTATAGCCGTTATACGACTGATAATCCATCGCTGTGTGTCAAGCCATTTAACGTTTGTGTAGAGCAATACATATCAACGGCTCCCAAATGATATGAAATAGGTGCTACCTAGAGGCGAACGCTTAATAGAAATAAACTGTATATACTTTAATTCATTGAATAAGATACGGTAACCACCTGATAATAGTTTAAGAGTAAGAATTACTATTTTAAACGATATCGCATCGCAAACAAAGGTTCAATTTTGTATTGAAAGCCGCTGGTACATTATATAATTCAATGTTGTTCTTTTACATGGACTCAAGACCGGATTTCTTACACACAAACAATATGATACTTTTCTATGATAATGGTATTGTTATTTTTACAACATGATCGGCTCATACTGAATTTGATTAAAACATTACGATTGTGAATTTTCCTCAAAAATTTCTAAACAAATATGCGTGACATACATTCTTTATAACATGTACCGTCTTACTAAACCACACCGCTTATCATCAGTATAAAATATATACGCGAGAAATATTGATTATGACGTCATACTGACTGATGACGTTGTACGCAGGTTGTATCTATGTGTACTGGGTTTGGTCTCGATAGTTAAAAATGGGCCAGAAATCGGCGTTATGTCATAGAAATGGTTAAAGTTGAAAAAGAAAAGAAACGTTATCTGAGACCGTTTGTTTCTGTAATGAAATAGATTAATTTAGTTGGAAATTGTTCTACATCCGGTTGATCCAAAATGGTGGCGTCCATGAACGGAATTAGTGCACGCCCAAATTATGCAAGTGAAGTGACTTGCTAGGTCTATGGGATTTCATGGTAGATTTTGACTGGGGTTTCTTTTACGTGTACGTGTACGTGCAAATAACACTGTTATACATTTGTTTGCTTAAAGTTTATTTGAAAATGATTCATTGCTCATGAGTATATTCCAAATTTAATTGTGAAAGGGGCAATGGATAAGTAGTATCTACAATGCTAAGACTGATATTACTATAAATCAATTGTATATGAGCTCATTATGACGAGGAAACATTATATATGACATTTCACCTGCTCTACACCCACTATGACACAATTTGTATAACAGCAAGGATGGCAACAGAACTACCTAGTTGGCATTTCCATGTATACACAAGGTCATGGATTGCCAATTGGAAGCATAATGATATCATCACTCAGCATCAAAGAGATATCTATGGATTTTTACTGATTGCTGGAAATGACACCTGGTACAATGCACATACACCATATGTTGATGTATGTCATTCTGCTATGTTTGATGTTAACATAGGGGCAACCAATCTATATCATCACAGGTCACAAATAAGATTTATGCACGTGCAGACTGTATGATGTACGCAAAGTCATATTACCCTATACAAATACATCGAACATCCACTTTCAGCATATGTACCTGAACATGACCGTCTCTGCATATGACAGAGATTTGTTGATACATCGTTATACACAACATGTAAACAACAGGTGTGTCAATATTGTCCTTTATAACAACATCATTGTGCTGTTCCATGACTAAATCAAATCCAACCACTGCTTCCATCAAGCACATGGCATGCTACACGTCATCAATCTTTGGACGGGTTTCAGTAATTGCTTTAAAATTCTAAATTCTAAATTGGGCAGAATATTGAAATGGTTCTTGTGTGCAAA
Organism: Chlamys rubida; assembly: GCA_032359455.1. NCBI lineage: Eukaryota > Metazoa > Mollusca > Bivalvia > Pectinida > Pectinidae > Chlamys > Chlamys rubida. Next base: position 8,512 of record JAUMHH010150805.1, on the reverse strand, counting down.
AAGTAATCCACACGAAATAGATTAATGCTGCAATATTTATAATAAATCAGTACCTCTAATAATACGAGTTGATATGCACCGTTTAAATTCTATTTCCTGAAAACTACCAATCGGTGATTTAATACATTTTCGACCCCTTGTACTCTTTCTGCAGGGCTATTTACATGAACCTTATGGAAAACAGGGTTTGGCAAATGCTGTCGACGATTTTCTCTAAAATCACCCCCATCAATCAAATCGAGGCCAGGGACGGATAATCGCATTACCGATGATAGAACACGAGAATACAGCGCCATCTGCCGACAAGAACTCCCGACCACATCGTTAACTCTTGTACTGTCATCCTCTTGTAGCATGCCATGCACTTTCTTTCATTATCGGTTTTTCATGTTTTCAATCTGTGAATCGGTTTATTAGACAACTAACTTTGTTTTTAAGGGTTCGAAACATTCTAAAGCAATAAAGAATTCACAAGCACAGATGGTTTGTGTTTTTGTAATATAACTTGATTATATATATACTTGTACAAAAGTTATAAGCCAGAAACGATAATTGATATATACATGTATATATCTTACATTTAAAAAAAGTTAATCACTCTGGTATTCGGGTGGTGGTATGGCGAGTGCACGCGCCCATCACCAAGACGGCCGGGGTTCGAGTCAGACGTGAAAAGGTATTGTTCCATATACCCGACCGTATAGATTTGTTTTCGCGGGTGCTCCGTTTCCTCTCACATCAAGAACCATTTGCGCTTCCATCCGGGCAAAATATAGTAATGTCAGTTGAAAAATACACTTGTTTATTAATTGTTTTCTATAAACATAAATATGTAGATAAAGTTTGTCAATCATCATTTGTCAGAACTTTTTTTGTAAAAATAAAGTTAAATAAGAAATGTTCATAGACGATGTTAATAACTTATAAACATAACTGGCACCATGATTTGCTATTGACATTATCTTACCGTTCCATATATGTTTATTCATTTATTAGTTTCTCCATTGAGTGATATGCGTGATGCTGATATTGAAGGTGTACAACATATCTTGTGACAACGACTTGTTACTACAATGAGCTGTAATACGTTTTAGTAGTACTATCTATTTTCATATATCCCCATTGGAACGTTTTCACCGTAAATTGCTTTACTGATAGAAATACAACCCTCGAAATTCACGAGGTAATGGGTATGGCGGGAGATTTTTACACCTATCATCGATCGATTGTAATTTATCTCACAAAGTGTTCGCAGATATCACAGCGTTAATGATATCAAAAGAAATTATTCTGATAACATCACATAATGCACAGTAGCAAATGTCACCAAACGCAGAACCTAGAGAGCAGGCGTTGTATAGCGATGTATTCCGAAAGCAGAGGATAATGGAAGCTCAGATCACATACATGTGTAACCGTTATCGTCTTCAAAATAAATGTTCGTTAAGCTCGTTTTTTGTTGATATTGGAAGTAAGAATTCGTAATATCCAAATATACATAAAATATTGTAAAATGGAATAAGTACAATAGACAGACCTCGAGATATCATAGATAGCTGAGTAAAAATACATAGAAATAAACTGTCAAGGGAAAAGAATAATGGAGATTGACGTGTTCTTATTATACGGCTTAGGGGTATTTAATGTGTTTCTGTTAATACATTTATGTTGGTCGGTTTTGGAAAGGTTTTGATTTATCCTACGACACTAATAGCTGTACATCGTATCCAATGGATGAAGAATGTATATTTAAAAACGATTGCAGAATTTGGTGTAATTTCCGTGTATTATTTCTACGAAGTCTGACTACAGCATTCGACATGACTATTGTCCTGTGTGATGAATAACGACTGTGTTGCTCATAGTTGAAACGATTGTCAATCAAAGGTTTTATCTTTCTAATTTAAGTAAAATCAAAGTGAAGTATAACACATATACTCATAATATACCCTTGTTTCACTGAATCTCAAATATACTATAGTCAGACAGAAATGTGTTTCTCCTTTCTATAATTGGTCAGTAGCCTGAATCTTTATTAAAGATCATTCATGTACCATTTTTTGAGATCTTTATCGTAGCTTAAAGATGTATTTAATATTTTAATATTGCTTTACAATTGCAGCAGAGAGTCACGCCTTTCATACCGACGTGCAGTTAGTTACTTGTTTATTATTCAGCTAGATTGCTATTGCATCTCAACACACATTATTAGAACTCTTACGCCGTATTTTAATAACTATGCGGCAACATGTCATCGTCAAAGGCATTCACATGCAAATAGACATCAACAAAGCCCAAGGCTTAAGATGCTCGTTGGGCACGTCTTTCGATTTTTGGTAATTTTTAAAAGTGCACGGGGAAATAAATAAAACTATTAAGCCATTTTTTACTACATATAATCAAACAATTCATTGCCTAAGGTATTCACATGCTAAAGGCATAAACGATACCCCAGACTGAAAATGCCAACTTCTCATTTTTCAAATAAAATAATGGCATTAATTATGTTCAAAGTATCAGGGCATATCTTTATAATTATCATTTTGATTTCAACAATTATAACACAAGTTGTCAATGTCCAAGGCATTCACATCCAAAAGGGCATCAACGATATCCCAGGCTAAAGATGCCCACTGGACACTGTTCAAATTTCAGTTTAAGTTTAAACTAAAGACTTGTTTTGTGTTTAAATTACCAGGGCACATTGTTAGTACCACCTTGCCACTTTTAACACTTAAAAGATAACACTTATTTCTGAGGCATTCACAGGCAAATAACCCATAAACGATACCTCATTTATACGAATTGGAATCTACCCTGACCAGAGGATGCTGCGTGCAATATTAGTCAAAACACTTTCACTCGTTTTATTTGGATGGTCTTTTTTCCGCTTTTGTGCTCACTCCCTCTTCCTCCAGCCCAAACCCCTCAGGAGGGGACTGCATACTTCATGTACACAAACAACATTCCATGTTTATGTTAGCCATGCATCCATACCAAGAGATAAATGACAACGAAGAGACAAAATGGAAGCGATGTCATGGCGTCAACTCACAGCCCTTCGGACCAGATTAGATTCATAAACTTAGGAAGACCAAGTGTTAGAAACTATGAGCATGTTTGCTGGCCGTCAACTATTAAATCCTGGACCTACGACGTCGTTTATAAACACTTACATGTAATCACGGCAAACATTGACACGTCATAGTTGGAATAATATTTAATATATTACAGAAAACCCTGGCTAAGAAATTATTTGAATTTTTGTTTTATAAACTGCATGATGTAGTATGCTACTATCATTGGGATGGATAGGGAAGCTAACGACGTGACATTCAATTCGTCACGTTTGTCAAACAGCTAAATGAAGCCGACCTTAACGATCAAACCCGATAATATACAATGTACCGTATAAGAGACATCAGATGAAGTATTGTGTATGCATGGATCAACCCGAGAAGGTTAATGGTGTTTTCAGACAAAGCTCTAAAGCTTCGATATCTTGCTAACAAATTGTTAACTAATTAGTAAAATAAAAGTGGTAGTGGTAATCTACACTGTCTGCTGGGAAGACCCTTCATCGAAAGCATTTAACGGTTTTCAGAAGTGAGGTGCAGGAATAATTGATGGATACACTCTCATTTTCTCCTCTCGTTGTCTAATACGCCTTTCTCTAGATAATGCTGATCAGGGGCGCTCGTTGGAAACGCCAGACGTAAACCCTTCCAGAATAAATAATCGGGCTGCAAACAGTTCATTGAACTGATCTTATTTCACTTCCGGGTTTGCCGGATTTTTAACTAGTTTTCAATCAGATTTGCCTTTTAAAGTATTATACTTGTTACATATTAATTTAAATGTTGAAACATTTGGTTTTGTTATTAATTTAAAATCACCAGAAATAGGTCAAGAATCAAGCATATCAAATAATTAATTTGTAGGAATACGTGATGTTTGTTGAAATCTGAGAGAGTACTTCATAAAAGATATTGCATAACATTGTTGAGACAATAAGTAAATAGGCTCGAGGTTAATTCCCGTCTTCGAGTGTTTCTGAGTCACAGTCTTTCAGACTCTATTGGCAAGCTGGGATTGAATAGCACTTGTCTAGCACAACGTGTCACACAATGGCACAGCCAGACTTGTCTGTCAATAGAACCGTGCAGTATTCCCTGACTGTACTGTTGTAATGTATAGAAGATGAGGTAAGAGGTTTTACGAAATCAATGCCAAAAACCTGCTGAATGAGCTTTTTCTGAGACTTCATAAGAGGGAGTGTTTGTATGTAGGCAGCAATGGTTCCTACTGTGTAGACAATTATCAACATTATATCAGTAATTAATGTGTTTACGTCCTCCGACAAATGTAATTATCGTACATCAAATTAAACGGCTTGTCCTGCTTTATACGTTAATCCTCATTGAAATGACAGTGAAGAAACAACAGCCTCAACAATTATAGTTATTTAATCAATTGATTTAGAGATGTAGTAAATGTGACATGAAATGTGATAGTTCTTAATCAGGTTACTTTATATATCAACTTCATGTAGTTGTCTGGCAACGTGATGTGTAATGGAAGATGATTCCTGGCTATGAATGTTAAAAGCCGTATTTGTCACACTGCCGTAATTAAAGCAAACACGCTAAATATGTTTATACCGTTTAACTGACTTATCCGAAAATCGTTTATAATAACTGTAACTAGGTTTGCTGAAAATTGCGGATTCCAATATCCTTACTCATGCGCGGAATTACAAGATGTATTGAAAATAACATGTTCAATAAAAATCACACAAGTAATCCACCAAACATGTCGTTTGCTGCACTCCCCGAGTATGCACACCAGGTTGGAGTGAATGCAAACCGCTCAGACCAGGAAGGCATCTGGTCAGCACAGAATGAAGGACAAGATAAATGTCAATATCTTAAGAAGGTTTATCCTAGCTAATATGCCCAAGACATTGAGAGGTCCGACGTTCCATTAGGCGATCTATATTTGTCGCACAACTCCTCTTCAATGTGGCGGATGGAGGGCTGAGTAAACACATACAGTACAGAGGTCCTCGAACACGTCTGAAATCGTTTCAGCTCTAAGAACACATGCGATAAATGCGATCAGCCTCAATGCATTATTACGTCTTTTGTATTTGAGGTGAATGTAAGTTGACATTTGAAACGGATTGTTAACCAATAGGCGATAAGAAAGATTATTCAAAATATAAAAAGTGTGACGTCTCCTTAAAACACACTCGCTGAATCAATTGTTTTTTCTAATGCAATTGCAAATATTGACAACCTTTCAGACTGCACCCTCTCTGTTAACCTTCCACTCAGATATATGGAAGCGTTACCATAACAACAATGTCGTGCCATTTGTTACTTTTTAACGGATTCAAAATGTATTACATCATTATCTCGCAGTAACATTATCCATGCAGAAATAATGTGTTCAATGCTAAAGACATCTTTTGTGAATTGATAGCATACAGCTTATGAGATACTCTTGCTATGATGTTTATTTTCAGTATACGATAACGCAATGACTCAATAGTAACACACCATAATTCAGAATTAAGTCATAATGTTAATTTTTTACATATATATAAAGCTTGGTCTGTAATTGTGATATTATATAATAGAATATTTGTGTGATATACGTTATACATGTGTATGAACAACAATTTTGTATCTCTCTATCCATCATCAAGATTGATGCTGTGGAGTCCATTTTGGTTCACATTTAGATGTAAAGCTGGTAGATATCCTTATATACTCCACACTATCTCTCTTTAACTTGAGGTTAATATTCTCTGCAGGGGTCTAATAACATGAATCAATACTCGATAACCTATTCCATTAGATATAAAAGCAAGTCGCCTACATAGTTCCCTATTCGTATTTCAACACCACGCTTTAAATCGATGAGTGAAAATGCATTTCCGATAGGACAGTCTAATTTAATTTGTGTTTAGCATTTAGAGTGTTAGCAGTGTTTGTGTAGTAATGTCGAAAGAGAATTAGCTTTTAGGCAACGACGTTGAGATAAAATTATACCATCTAACTATGTAGTCTAGAAATGTTGAATTGTTGGCTTAAGTTTAAGCTTGAGAACGTCATAAAGAGAAGATTACAAACAGGCGTTCTCATTCTGTAGCCAAGCACACATACATACATATTTGTATTGAATATTTAACCGATTAATAGATCTTTTCAAATGAGTAAACTATAGTAGTATTTAAAAAAGGTGAACACTGACAGAAACGAGAATATCGTTTTCCTCGCTTGAGAGTTGGCAGTATATGTGCTTTTCTATATATATCACTGATTTGCAAGAAAAAAACAACGTTACATTGATAATGTCAAATGTTCTAGTAAAGCACGGAAACGATACACTGATATGATATCATTACGTCAAGATATATGCAGTGAAAACGGAAACTACACAAGTTTGTGAGTAAATAAAATTCAAAATTGTTAACAAGGACAACATTTTTCGCTTTTATCTGCGGTTACTAACTTGATATGTAATTATATTTTGACAACAGCCTTAATGATTTATGTCACGTGGTTGAATTCAGGCAATTATACCATGTAAAACCAAAAATGTATAATATATAATATATAATATATCATAACGGTGTGATGATAGACGAACAAAGTCAGAGTTGACAGATAAAACCAGTTACTGCAAAAAGACATTGTGAACACCTACACAGCCGTACAGTTTTACCAGCTTTTTAATCAGCTAAATTGAAGACTATCATCCTTGCTGTCCAAGTAAGACAACATGTAGATGACCAAAGGTAAATTCATTTTATGCATGACAATATCCGAAACCAGAGAGTTGGACTTCGGGTTAAGATCTTTGCAGTAAGATTTTCTCTTGGCAGATTGAACCCTTACTGTAAACACTCTTGCTTTATCTATGTAGGCATACAATTATCCGAACAAATCTTACCGAAAACGTTTAATATTCACATTTGTCTAAATACGGTACACTCTTCCCTCTCGAATGGACTCATATTTGCTGACGTGTTAAGCAACACATTCACGTTTACGTAAAAGGGAAACTACACAACAATAAACCAATGTGTTTGCTTCTGCCAATATGAAATATTGATAATGTCTGTCTAAAGTAAATAACTGCTCTCGGTTTCTCTACAGCTACAACCCAGTAAATATGTACATGCACAACGAAAGCATGTTTTGTTTAAAAGTACATGTAGTTTTGAATAAAAAATGTCTCAAATTATAATGTATCCTAGAAATTGTCACGTTATCAGAGCAGATATATACCATTCAATTGTACTGCCATTACCACAGTACAAGCATCATTAACAATTGATACCATTTATACAGGTATATTTACATGTAATCCAATATGGCATTGCCAAACTTTAACCGTATCACGTCATTATTGTAACGTAAAATAACAATGACCCTCTCTTGACTTATGGCTTTTCTATGTATTGAACAAACATAATCGATACATTTTGTACATATATATGAATGCGAACTGATTGCTGATTTTTGATAACTTAGTATATCTTTTAAAAGGTGAACAAATGTAGTATTATCGTCAACTGGACAAAGGTAATTCAACATGAAACCTCCTAGTTCAATGTTGTTAGTTCGTCCTAACTTCTGCTGACTATTAGACAATGCATTGTTTGTGTTTTTTGATTCGGGAAGATTGAAGAATTCTTACTTGAACTGAATCTTAATTTGGATCTACTTTGTTGCATTTTTTAACTTACAGTTGGCACACATGTCCTTTAATTATTTTGAGAGCCCGTATATATAGGACTGTATCAGATCAAAGAATATTTGTCCTGCTACAATGTATATCAATATCACAGTCCCGATGATGAACATGAAACAAATGATGAACAGGTAGTATTTTGTTATTTATGTTTTCATCTAGATCCGGTATACAGTAACAAATCACCAACCAGGACCTTCTTATTACAATATTGTTGCCGAGAAAACAGGTTTTCCACTGGTAATGCATTGATTCACAATAAAAGTGTCTGCGTCTGTATGAATTTGTCAAACTATCATCCATCAAGATATACAATTGTTCACACATTAGTTGTGAGCAATAATGGAGAATGCTGTTAGGAATTCTGTGGTCCGGAAGAAACTCTGAATTAGAATGGTTTAACATCAAATACTACATCCAGATTCATTTATTCGCTTATGTCTCTGTTTTGTACGTAACTAAGTGAATGGAGACATGAGGTTCAGGTATTCATATCTACCTAGATGTATTGAATGACTCTCCCACAAGTAGATCAATAACTTAGGGCATATGGGTTCCTGCAGTGATACACGTCTCCTACCAAAAAGTGTCAAAAAGATATCCGTCATAAAACAACGTCGTGCATGAGTGCAGAGTTATCTTCCCTAGTGAGCAGGTATTGATTGTTACGTCATTGGTTTGTGTGAGAACATTACGTCGTTTTCTCCAAAATTGATGAAGTTACTCTCACAAACAAATGACGTAACAA
>JAUMHH010150794.1:4141-19463 GCA_032359455.1 Chlamys rubida | reverse complement strand
GGCTTGATGTTGGAGATAAGTCATTTTCCCTGAGAGAGGCACTTTCCAAATTGCTTCATTCTTTCATCGTATTGAGAGAAAAAAGTTTTTATACGAAATAGAATTTCACCTCTGAAATATAGATTTGTTCATTGCGAGAATATTTTAATGATCGATTAATTTCTGACCCTGTAAAATTCTGTTTCAAAAACCGATGTTGTTCTGCTTCCACGAATTTATTGTTAAACCATTTGTTAGAAAATAAGAAATTGTGCAGAATAAACGATAGTGTGGTTTCTTCTTTGCAACATACGTTATGGTGTTTACATGAAAACAGAACTTATATCATATCTGTTTGAAAATATAATCATTAAATAGCAGCAAAAGGCAGAATTGCAGTGAGAAACCCTTTCAAAATGGCGCCCTGTACTGATGCGTCAAAAATTACGCTAGCAAATCCCGCTTATTTGGCGTAGGAATATTTGCGTCGCACTTCGTGAAAAAATGTAATAAATAGAAAATGTTATGGTTTTACCGTTATATACGATATATATTATATTTCACTCGTATAAAATGATTATGTAATAACAACCCAAAAAACAGCGGTTTGGCAAAATGTGTCTTCGTAGCAGACTCGAGAGGCTTTAACTTCTTTAAAAAGAATCCTAAACCAGATATCAACAGCGTATACGTTATGCGATGAAAGAGGGGCTACGATTGACAATTTAAAAAGTGTATTATCAAATGAAATATTTGTAAAAATCGCGACATGTCTAAATGATATTTCACGTAAATCATGATGTATATGACGTAAATGACGTTATTACGAAATTGTTGACATGCAGTTAAAAATGTACGGTTTCTGGCCTTGAGACAATTACTGAGTGACAATAGTACAACATGTGAGGATATTGAGAGTGAACAGAATATTCTAAACGCTAAATTAATGCCATTAGTATCCAAAAAATAAATTGTACAGGATCTGTTCCTCGTGGTTGTTGGGCTGTCAGTGAGTGATCAAAAGATCTTGTGTCCAGCAGCTTTGCTGCATTTTCTTGTTAAGAAAGGAGCTAATTAAACCTCCAATTTTCCATCATTGCCCCTCCCCCTCCTTTAGTGATGATCACATATCGGTGCTATGATGGTGCTCACAACATAATAAGTGCTAGCAACGGGCCAATAACGTATTCAGTTAGGGTGGCATGCAGACAACATAATTATTGCTAACGGGGATTTCGAGAGGGATGCCGAACAAAATAAGTGGTAATAAGGTGCTCACCACACCATGGGATTACTACTTAATCATTAATCAGAGACAGCAGGGTGTTTACCACATAATCAGGGAGAGTGGAATCCCTAGCTACCCCTTAATCTTTCTATGTGCTATATAGCTTAATTGCAATTTAATGTGTTTAATTCCTAACGTACTGGCTCCTTTGTCAGAACGCTGTTTTCATTACTTTGTATGAAAACTACACAACAAACTGTATGATGTATTAAGAAAAATGTATTTGGCGTGTAATGAACAGATATGGACAAAATCGATTAAACGTGGTTTTTGGGGTTTTTTTTATATTCGGTTGAAACGGGTGCCATGTGTGGTGATGGAAATATTATTTCTCCTTTCAGGTCACATAGTTATATCTTCGTCATAAGTGAGAATTAAAAATAGATTTATGACTTATGTAATAACATAATCCTGATAACTAACGTAATTAAATCACAAAGACAAAATGATAAAACATTCAATCAACTCATTAGCTGATGTTGCACTTGGATTAGGGTTTTCTGTCGACAGATCACGTCAATTATTCTGAGTTATTCTTCCGTTCAATTTTAATGGGGAAAATAAATCAAGTTAATAATAGTTCTATCTGGAGGTCGGGCAACCAAAGCACAGAGATATTTTACCAGGATCAGTTTACCAAGATTACCATTACAACATCATATGATGACAGCAAGTTAATATCGAAGACAAAAAACGAAGATTATCTTTTCTGTCAGTGGGCGTAATTAAGAATAAATGTCATTGCTGTCAATGGCATCCCCATTAGTCAGATTTGTGCTTAATTTCACAAGTACGGCTCTAGAAAATGGTGTGTTTACGGATCACAAGTGTCACAGAGCCTGCTGGTCGCTTGTTACAAATTTGGATAGGGAGAATTCACTTTTAGCTCAATCGGTGGAGTATTGGGCAATACACTTCCAAATTTACCACCATGCATTTATATGACCATGCATACCTCTTGCGCTATATAAACAACACCATAACATCATTATCCTGCCATTTTAATACGTTGACCTTGGAGATGGTGAGGATGTCGCAGGGTAATTGTTGATCACATGAATGGACATGTATCATGTCGTAACCTCGACGAATGAAAGTGTAGGAATCCCGCGTTTGCCACTGGTACCAATTAGCTTTGTCTTCTGGGGACCATTATCGCTCCAGAATCTGCTCCAGGAAAACAGTTGATACCTATTAGTATTGATTTGTTTTATATATGATATAGAAATATTGTTCTGGTAATTCAATAGTGTTAGGGGTCATGGGGAGTAACACGCCATTTGTGAGGATCACGGTAATGTTATATATAAATCAACGGCGTTTGTGATAACATATTTTCTTTCTTTTGCGATAGGTGTTTTTTTGCATTGATTTCACTATTGGGATCGCCAGAGGGTATTAATATGTACGTAATGTCCATCACTTGTATCTTAATATATGAAGGCAAACTATACATTTGTTTAACTATATACTGAATATCACGTAATTTCAGTGAACGCCTACTGTAAATTACATTATTTTCGCGCGTACCTTAATTTGCGTACAATGCCTGTGAAAATTTGAATTTGCGATTGACAGAATAATATTCTAACATTGCTATTAAATATCTCTTTAACCACATTATTCGCGAATGACTTAAATTGCGAATGAGTCCAATCGCGAATTACTTAAATTTGCGTATGAGTCCAATCGCGAATTCATGCGAGCTTTAATTTCTCAAGTGATCAACAATTTTGTTATCTGTATCCGTAAAAGGGAGATTATAATATAGTTGTCCAAGGTATGAGAATATCTAAATTAGCATGTGTAAGGTCCTTCAACAGTTCAATAACAGAACAAAACATGGAGGGCATAATGGTTTGTTCAATAGATTATTTTAACGCTTGCCGCTTGGTCTTTCCTTGGGCATAACCTGCAGTAAGATAGCAATAATGTGGAAACAGACAGATAAATCGAGCTGAAGTATCTCAATCTCTTCTCTAGAGATAATCCGTCTTTGCGTATTGCAGAGTTATCTTCTCTTGAGAGCAGGTATTGATTGTTACGTCATTGGTTTGTGTGAGAAAATTACGTCGTTTTCTCAAAAATTGATGACGTTACTCTCACAAACAGATGACGTAACAATCAATACCTGCTCTCAAGAGAAGATAACTCAATACGCAAAGACGGAATACTTGTATTGATAGTCTTTGACAGCAATACAGCTCAGCAAATATGCCACTGACGGGAAACGTGACAGATGCACTACTGGTGTGCTACATCTTTGTTTACGCGGCAAGGATTGCATAGTATTTAATGTCATTCTGTTCAAGCTCAATACCTTCCCAGATTATTCAGTATCATATTGTATGCCAGTTCATGTGGTCACATAGACGACGTGTTCCCGCTTTCTTTCTACTTTCTTTCTATCTTTCTACTTGATTTTTAAATATTATTTTGCAAATTTAATAAATTATAATTATGCATTAATTTATTTAACTATCATCATACTAATACGATACTCCGTAAGAGTTGATTTTGACGTGCAGCTTTCCATTTCATTCAAACCCCTCCTCTTGGATTATCCATCAAACTCCAAAGAGAATGCAGGTTGGCAGGCAGTAGGCATTTCTATGCTTTCACACTTCAGAAAATCCACGATCCGTTGTTGTAAATGGTGAACCAATTATCAAACGAGGTCTTCTATTTCCAAAATATCTTAATATTAACATCAAGTCAATGTTATCATTTTTTAAAGTTAAAAAAACCCACCGGAGATACTTTTCTGTCAGGTTCATATACCCGTATAATTTATTTACTTGGCCCGCCATTCAAAAAGTATATATTGATCCATGTAGACACCGTAAGTGTGCTTGTGTGAATTATTATTAATGATAGACTGACATCTCTATGATACACTTATTTTTATTTTACGATTGCTTACTTTCATTTCCTAAGTAGTAACATAAGATCCTCTAGACCTGACTGGGTACCAAGATGATCTGAATACTCTCTCTTCACCAAATACTTACACAACAAGATTTTTTTCTTCCTTCTTCTACGAATTGTATTTAATCATATATTGAGAAAGCGTTAACAGTGATCTTTATTACTTTTTCCAACAAATAAAATTCATTGTCCAGAAATAATAATCCGGATCTGCTGGTTTTGTGTCAATATTTATTTGGAGTTTACGACCAAGTCTTTCGTTTGATTTAGGTGTTCCTCGGTTCCATTTTCATTCTTGAGTTCCGATTTTTTACTTGTGTCATTCTGTGTTGTGTGCACTATTTTTACTTAATGTCTATGTAAAGTTTCATGGGTGATTGTGTAGAATTGTGGTTGGTTTATCCCCATCATTGTAATATGAAATACAAAAAAAATGCCAAAGTTTCAACAAAACCATAATTCGAATCAAAATCAATAAAACTAGGCAAAAAAGAAATAACATATGTGAAATTTATTTGAGTCCTTTGTAAAAGTAAAAGGATAATACGACCAGGTGTCCCGGGGGACGACGATGTCAATCTATGTCAAATCCAAATAATGACATGTCTCCAAATCGAGAACCGGGGCAATGACAACGAAACAGCAAGACACACTACAGAGCAGAATAAAAAATACACAAAAGAAAATAGCTTATTTCCTAATGAGATCATAATGGCGACACTACCTTTGCCCATTAACCCATATATTGACTTACATGAAAGCTGTTTTAAGCTTTTATGAATGCTAAATGATTTATAACAACACGCCCAAAATACATAGGAACTCCAAAACGAGCGAGATTTTTACATTATTTATAGACAACTTTATCAAATGTTTGCCAAGATTATTTAACCACAAAAATGGTATTAATAGCAACATTTTTAGAAATGAAATATTATTTCACTGACAATGTGCATGGAATAACCTACACATGTGCGAAACGCTTCGTTGTATTATAAAATTAATATTCAACGCTTCGATGTTTAAAGTCTTTGAAAAACTTTTTATATTCCTTTTCATAAATCTGTCTCACACTCATTGACAGCTTCCGTGAATTATACATCGTTATTGTTGCTGTAAATTTCGTTCTTTTCTGATAATGGATTTGAAGAAAATTATAGCTGCAATGCATTGCAAAGTTGGACACAAATGACTCTCCATTGAGTCAATAAACATTCCGGATGAAAATCGATAAATTAACTTGTAATATAGAACACGTGACAATGTTAACTAACAAGCCTATCCAAGAGTGCCGTGGAACTGAGAGTCTGTCTGTTCGTCACGTGTCATTCTTCCAGGGGCTAGAGCTAGTCATAATTTTATCAGACATCAGTACGAATGTACAGTCACTTAGCTTTCCATTTTGTTGTTTTTCTTAAATAATAGCTGTTTTACCTACTATTTGATTCATGGGCTACCCATAAACGTTCGTCGTTTTACATACTCTCTATGGCTGTTTTTTTCTTTAAATGCAAATAAGTGAAAATTTAATACGATCTTCTGCTCTAAATGTTCTTAAGAAGTAATGAAATGGTCCATCGAAACTAAGAGTGCTGAGATTCTGGTGAAATAAACAGTCAGTAAAGAATTCAAAGAATTTCCAAGTCCCAATATATAAGAATATGTTGTAGTAAAATCGACAGCTGAATACACCAGTACTGTCATTACTGTCGCCTTCTGGGTTTCGTGTATTAGAATTACCCCTAACAATCGGATATCGTCACCGAGATTACTTCGTAAGATTACGCCTCCCCAAAGGAATGCAACTCACTTACCAAATGTTGCCTCGTCTGTGTGCTTGTAGACACTCGGAGATGGGATGCCTCTTTGCTGTATAATCGCCGTTATTCCCCATCAGTTTTCTCCACCATAATTATTAGTAAAATCGTTGGAGCTTATTTTTAGAACATAATTAGAAGTCCGCCTCTCGGTGTTCGCCTAATTTGATACTTCCCAGTTTTATAACCTTCCTGACACTCTACTCTCTAAGGCTTCCTCTTGACATTTAATGTTCCGTAAACTTCAGCTAAAAACGTGCTGCTCATCTCAAAGTAAAGGCTTGTTCGTGTCAATATAAATCATTTTGAGCCAAATCTGGTATCATGTCATATACCCGGTTTTTCTCGTGTCAAGAAGCTTTTTATTTTAGCATCAACGTGAAACGTCTATTTTCTAATTGGAATAGTTCACCCTGATGCACTATTAACAACGTCGATGGTGTGGTTGTTCCTGGTAACGGGTTGACAGTATCAATTATTAACCAGTTGATAGTGTGAAATGTTTCCCTACCATCTTCATAAATGACTTTCTGTTTCTCATATGAGTTGATATTATTGTATTGAACTTCAGCATCAGCAAATAACTTATTCGTTTGTATGGTCTTTAAAACGCACTGGTACCTTGCAGTTTAGTGAAAACAAGATTTATATATTTACATTTGGTATGCATTACAATGCATACCACATCATACCTGTAGTGAGCTTAAAATACCATTCGATCAGGTGAAAAATATTGTGACGTCGCCGATCTGTCAACACTGACTTCGCTGGTGCACGAACTTCACGAACTGATAATAGGAGAGTGAAATAAATCAATAAGACATAGCTGCTCTAGTAAAATATAAATATAACGAATGTATGTTTAAATAAAAGATGACGTTATGAACTTATCAAGCTTTAATAAGTTATCAACAATATCAATATATTCCATAGGATCATCAGACTACTTACAAAGAAGACATGCATTTTCTAAATAAAGTTTATTGTTACCAATACTATGATTTATGTTGTGTCAGGAATTACATAACAACAGGAAAACTAATAAAAACAATTTGTCACATAGATGCCCAGTATTGATGTGGAATGTATTTAAATCTTGTATAAGTATTTATAACGTTCATAAAAAATGATATCCGTTTTCACAAAGGCTGTATAACGCCAGTATGCCCATATAAAGATGTAGCGTTGCCACAGTGGTAAATGAATGCTGAAAACCGTTGTTTTCAAGTATTCATGACGTATTTAGACCGACATCGTAGGAAATACTGACAACTTTATTACAAAATTATATTGTATAAATTAGGCCGATATCAGCATAAGAGTGAATATGAGTATACCGTGCATAGTCATTACATGTGAAGGCGACACTAAGACTGGCCTAACATGGAGTGTATCAGTGAAAGGTGAATATTTGATTGAGCGAAAGATTCCCAGAATAGAGCATTTAATTCTTTCAAACATTACTCAATCGCTTAAATTATCTATGTGAAATGATACCTGGAAATATTTGTGATACATCATAAGCAACCGACAGTATGGTAAAGGGTATTCCGAATGCATTTCCAAAGCATTGTAATAATAAATAAAACGTCCTTGAAAGAAGAATCTCGAACGACGACAACAACAAAACTCACTTACGACATCAAGTAGGCTGCGTTAATGTCAAAGACGGATAATATTACGTTGTACTGATTAGAACTCAAGTTTCACGGTCAAGACAGACACTCTGAACACATGTAATGCTAACATAATATCACACCTCATACGTGAAGACGCTGTTTTGTTTTTGTGTAAAACAAATGCAATCTTCTTATCAGGAAACAATTTTTGAAGGTGCTACCCACCATCAACTTAATAGGCTACGTTAGTGTAAAAAGGTAAAGAAAGTGATTGGATGTTAGAGAGAAGATATCCAGCTTAACAGTCTAAGTAGGTATTTCGGGCAAAACAGTGCTGACAAAATATCGAACCTCGTACGTGTTGATTGGGTTTTGTCTTTGTTTCGAATCAAATGAATCTTCCTTCGTTAAAAAAAACGTATGCGCGTTGAAATACAAGCATTGTTATTAATCATGTTTGTATCATTCACAAACAGTAAATCATAGGTTTATGTTTTGTTAGTGTGCAAAAAATATTTCTTTATTGTAGACGAACAATTGTAATTGCGTCTTAGTCTTTAAACGTTTATAAAGCTATTACATAGGGTAAAATTCACTTGCTTTCCATATTGATATGCAGCTCTTCTGAGCATTCCAGCTACTAGTGCGAACGCTACAAATAGCTGAATTTAGATAACTTTAGTATAATTCCTCCATGAAACGTGTTATCTTTCTGCAACTCCATACTTCTATGATCCAGCTTTGCACATACATGTAGTAAATGCTTTCCATACAATTTTACATAAAATTACGAAAGCTTTGTGTGAAAGGCCAATAGTATTGAGAGACTGCTACTATTAACTGGAACGTGATTTTTAACATTTTAAACATTTTGGATGAAGGCTAGGTCTACCTCAGACAAATAGGCAAAATGGGGTTCTGCTGAATTGGATACTTTCAGAGTAGATTGAATCCGTCGAGTTCATCATACTTAGAAGAATTAGCATCTTAAAAGTCCTAGATGAGAAGAAAACAGCTACATTTTTCTACTCCTGTGTTCCATCTACATGTACTCTCAATGACCCCCGTAAAAGGTCGCGTGTTTGATAACCAACATTCACATGCATTACACATTTTACCGAAAGACGAAATACTAGGTACATTTGTAATCTCGCTTTTTGTATTGCAATCTTTCCGATTACCGGTTTATGATAAAAATACGAGATCTGCCTCCGATATTTCACAAGAATCCATGTAAACAACGTCTTTATCGCAACCAAGCTCAACCAAGCCATTATCCCAACATTTTACTACTATTCTTAATGCCATTAAATCAGGGTTGCAGTCGTAGTGTAACACTTATACTGCAGAAGTGGAATCGAAGTAATGCCGCTAAACATGGATTTTGAAGAACCGAGAGGATTTTTTGTTAAATCTTGAACATTCACTTAATTGTTTTTCTCTTTTCAGAACACATTACTATTTCTCTCATTAGCATCTTACATGTATACCATACGAAAGAAATGAATTTATTTCACAGAAAGTGATTTATTCCGTCTAGATAGTACAAAAGTATTAACGAAACGCAAACAATACTTACCATCTGTCGGGAAAAGAAAATACGTTAGCATAACGCGACCTGCCGACAAGGATGTGTATCGTATCCTCTACAAAAATGCATTGTATTTGTATGTTAGATTTAATTGTAAGTCTGTACTGTAGTAACTGCAGTTTCGAAACTGTATTTGTCTTACGTTTACCATTCGAGATACAAGGTGGTAGACTCTGCTGGTTGATTGTTTAGTCCCCGCGTATTGCCATTATTCTGATGG
Organism: Chlamys rubida; assembly: GCA_032359455.1. Lineage (NCBI taxonomy): Eukaryota > Metazoa > Mollusca > Bivalvia > Pectinida > Pectinidae > Chlamys > Chlamys rubida. The sequence goes on along the minus strand of JAUMHH010150794.1, from coordinate 10,021 downwards.
CCGCAGTTATCTCTTTGAGTGGTGACACTGTTCATAATATACACACTTAAATCAATATTAAATTGAAATTTATCAGTACTCCCTCATTGTTTGAAAATCTTAAAATAAATATTTTGTTTTAACCTTCCCATTTCAACAGCCTATAATTAAAGGGTTTTCTGTACCTCCCTTTTTCCCTTTAGGTTTCAACTGTGTACACCAGTTTGGATTTCCATCTATTTGTTCCTTACCGTCGCCAATTGTTTTTGTCCAATACAAATTGTTGAAATCAAAACCATCGCCTATGAGTCCTACAGAAGGACGAAACATCTGTTTGATACAGTATAATCCATATTTCTCATGATGTATCTATTTTTCAAACAAAATTTCAAACGTACAATCATCCATGTGTTCGTTGCGGTCATCTTTCTATAGCCTTCTAATATCCAGTTTTGGATCAACTATTGTAATAACTGAAGGAGTAAAAAGCTACAATGTTAATGCTAGTGTACTATCATTATTCTTACAACAAAAAGAATAATTTATATGTCCCGTTTATGTACAAATAACGCACTCTTTTGTTGATGCACAAGTCTCATCTTTGATAGTGTACACAATCCTTACATCCCCTGCAATGACATTTCCATAATGGTGTGTGCCAATGGTAGTATAAAGTCCGTTATGAAAGACGATTCGTATTCAATGGAAATGTCTTCCAACCCTTAAAGGTCAACGAACCCCCGTCTGAATAGTGCTATGTTTGGCAAAAGTTTGTTCGTAGTCATTATACACAGTAAGAAACAGGTATCAGCTCTTTTATGTTACCATTATTGAAAGCAATACGCATAACAAACGACCTTGATGAGCATAAAGAAACGAGACACAAAGTCAGCACGCCACTATTAAAATTGTGTTATTTATGTATCGACTGTTTTAATAGGCTATTAATGGTAGTTACAGTGTCATGTTATGTTTCAATAATTGACCTTATCGACAGAAATGAAGCTAAACAGAACCGTAATATATAACAGTATGTCATCACACTGGCAATTAGCGAACACAGAGTATAATAGGAGGATAAACTATAGTAACAACACCCCAGAACAATAACGAAATTTCTCATGATGACGCTGTCGATTTCTGTAGTTTGATGCCTCTCTGGTAGGAAACCCGGGTTACATTATGTTATGATCAACAAGATAATATCCAGAAAATCCTGAAATTGTCCCTTTATAAGCGGCATTTGAATTGCCATGATCCATACGTGGACACGGTGTTTCATTTTTAAAACAAACGAAATCCTCTGATTGAAAAATTAATTATAGTTTAGGGGCTACCCATGTTGGGTCGGCCATTTTGATGTAAAAACTGCAGATTTTGATCGTATTGTAGCGATATGATATCTATTTTACCAGTCCAGACAGATGTTTTCAGCACAAGAACTACTAACACAATATCACATTTCATACGCGGAGATTGGATTTTATTCCTGTTATAAAACAATGAAATCCTATATTATAACAAAGCTTCCTTGTTTTCATATGCTTTTAGATTTATATTTACGCTGCAATGTAACCAAATGAATAATGTAAATGCCGTTTTGGGTGACAAGACTTTGAACATAAAGTGAGTAGCAATTCAAACGTGACCAAAACGTAAACAAACAATGCGGAGAGGAAGTCACGTGTGACTTTCGTTTAGGATCTTTGGACGAGAAACTGTCGATTTTAACATAAAGCCACAGCAAAACATTTATATTAAAATTATGATAGTTCATATATTTTACGACGGAATTGAAATAACATCTTTTTAAAAATTGTAATGGATCTTCTATTCCACAATGCCACTTATCAGTGGCTACTAGCGTGCAGGGCTATGTACATGTTGATATACCTCTTTTCAACGTTCCTTTCATACTCAATCGCGTTACAAATGATCACTTTCGTTATACATATACGTATTTATGAACGATACGCAGACACTGAATGCAAGTAACCCAGTCGCTCATATATCACGATAAAAGTCATTTGTTTATGTTTACCTGTGTTTACCTGTGTTTATCTTTACGACTGCTGTATATAGTATTAGTCTTATTTTGTTAAGTTGGCAAGTTAAAAGGTTCTGCGAATAACGTCCGCATGTCAATCAAATAAACTGCAGAAATCTTAAACGAGAAGAAATCTTTATGGACACCTGTTCCACAATCTCCAATTGGGAAATATTGTAACTACAAATCTGTACTATAAAATGGCTGACATGCATCAGTACCTCCGTCATTCCAGTTTTCACACACCATACACATTCCCAGTTGCATTGATACGGATGCTGAAGCCCCACCGAAACTACAGGATAGATATAGTTTCATCGATCGATAACAAAATCGACAAACTAAGGAAATTGGAAACGGCAAGACCAGATTCAGTTTTAGACCAAACAGAGACCAAAACAATGTGATTGTGCATTTTGTGATTGCCTTCCCTCCATGCATGGTCCCACAATCAGCAATGCCCTGGAATTTCAGTAAATATGCATTATTAATGTCGTCTGCTAAACTTAGAAACACCTTTCTAAAACCGCCAATGCATTCACAACGCTGACTGCAGCATCTTAAAGTGGTAAAAGTGGTAAGACATCCGTAAATTTGTCACCGTTGTTCCAGATCAAGGGAAAAGGTAAACAGTCGAATAATACATTCGTTCCTATTAACCAATGTAAAAGAAAATCAAGAGAATACCGCAGTGTCCACAAAAAACATCATTCGAACTATTGTTGTCCTCAAAGGATAGTGAAAAGGCACTCTACTAAGCCTGATTAAAACCTTGAAATCACACAAGTAATAAAATACTTTTCCAACGAGATCATGATCATGAACCTCATCAACCTGCATCTCTCAAATCCCTGTTTTGTAAGTTTGTTTGTCAAGAAAAGATTGTTTTAAGATTGAGAAATGTTACGATTTGCAAATCAAAATCGTCACCTTGATGTGAAAGAGTCTGTAGTATCCCTGATAATGATGAGAGTATCAACTATTTACGCAGTCAATTTCTTTCTATTTAAAGATAATATGCAATTTGCCTTACAAGTTCTTCAATAAGTTGAGTTCAAAAATAAACAGAATTCGCTGAAACATCGGAACACCAGCAATGCTGCAAAATCTGCTATCCACTCGGCATGAACGAAAGATGGTCTGCCAAGGTTGGTGTGTTGCTGTGGAAGGCTATTAATATTACTAGGAATGTATTTTTTATTTCATGACATGATAATGATTCACTGATTTTGCTTGTGGGCATATTTGAATTAAATGCATCTGACGATAGAGTATTACATCATGGACGAGAAATAACTTTCTAATATTCTAAATATGCAAAACAAACAAATGATTTGTTTCCATTGAATCAGTTTTATTACAGTCAAACCATGTTACTTCAGTTACCACTGATTCTATTATGCCACTCTCCACCAATCACTTATCCTGTGTCACTCTCCGGTTACCACAATTCCTCCTATGCCACTCCGAGACGCCAATAATATGACTGTGCTACAATCCAGCCACTAACTTTCAATCTGTGCCACTATCCAGCCAGCGAGTATCCGTTTGTGTCACTATCTACAAATGATCCGTACAAATATTTCGTTTTAACCTTTATACAGTCAACACTAGTCCGACTACAATGTATCTCCTATCCAGTTGCCAGTAATCCGTTTGTCCCACTATCTAGCCACCAGTGATCCGTTTGTCCCACTATCTAGCCACCAATGATCCGTTTGTCCCACTATCTAGCCACCAATGATCCGTTTGTCCCACTATCTAGCCACCAGTGATCCGTTTGTCCCACTATCTAGCCACCAGTGATCCATTTGTCCCACTATCTAGCCACCAGTGATCCGTTTGTCCCACTATCTAGCCACCAGTGATCCGTTTGTCCCACTATCTAGCCACCAGTGATCCGTTTGTACCACTGTCTAGCCACCAGTAATCCGATTGTCACACTATCTAGCCACCAGTTATCATATTGTCACACTATCTAGCCACCAGTAATCCGATTTTCACACTATCTAACCACTAGTAATGCGACTGTCCCACTATCTAGCCACCAGTAATCCGATTGTCTCACTATCTAGCCACCAGTAATCCGATTGTCCCATTATCTAATTACCTTTTGTTCAACGGTGTCCCAGTAATCATCAAAGCTTAGCTGGAAACAAATATGGTTACAGCAATGGTTCTTCACTGTAACGGGCGAGAAATTACAATCCACATTACTCAGCAACATATGAGAATTATAAGTAATTATACGAGAGTTAAGTTACATACAATTACATAGACATTGATACTCGTTGAAAACATGTATTGCAACATAAAACCCATTCTTAATACCACCAATACCATATAAATCCTGATTGTTTGAACATAGTATTTTCCAATACAGTGTAATTACAGACATACGGCACGAGAAGCTATAAAATATCTGGTACTTTATAAATTGATTCTATCTTTTGGTTTTATGTATCAGGTCGAGAGGCTGTGTACGCGCTGAATCCTGAAAAGACATCGACCGTAGGTATCGTGTAGGGTATTTGTTATCTACAGCTCTTCAAGAAAACAGTTTTATGTTTGCTTAGGAGCTAGTTTAAATGGTTACCAAGGTTTCCCCGGTTTGACAGGAATACCAATGACAGATTTTCAATGGAGTCTGTTTGTGTAGCGGTATACGAAATACTTGCATCAATAATGTCACCTGCAATGACAGCTAGTCACACAGGGGGTCAAAGGCGTAGGCAAGTTATGGGTACAGTAATTTCAAACCCATAGTTTGATGATTTTTTTTTATTTGATTTTTTTATTTTGATTTTTTGATTGATTTTTTTTTGGCTTTTGACATAGGAAAGTCGTTATTTCTCTAGCCTCGATACTGAAGTGTAAGAAGACACAGAGAGGGTGGTTTAAATCGGATTCATCAGTACATATTTACCTAGGGATGTTAATCAACAGTCATACCTTTGAAAGCAAACATTTTACTCCGTTGATATAATAGGAGTGTTTAAACAATTGTCACTGCATAAACACTGTTGATATTTTGTTCTTCTTTATCCTTGTATACTGATATAAGGATCCCTGTCCCCCCGCACTGCGTTTTTCCTATGTACAGTAGCTTCTCTTTAATTTCCTTTTGAATATAACTGTAACACATGTGGGCCCATGACACTTCCATTGACAGGTAGCACAATCTGTTAGAGCGGTAGTATAACAATCTTAATTGCATGGTTCGAACCCCGGTCCAGCCGCACACTATTGTTTACACTAAGAACGCTGCTATTGGTTATATTTTGTTTAATATATCATACAAGGTATGTTTTTTTTCAGAAACCATAGTCATGTGAAGAACAGTTTCAACGGGTACTATTTTGGGAGTGGTCTGGGCTCCTTGTTATAACATCATTATTTCTTGTTTACGGTGTTATCGTTCAGAACAAATTTCTGTTGTCCTATGTTGTGCTCTATATCTGTATATTGCTATAGTTTCATGTCACCTATTGTTGTCGTTCTATGTAAAGTTCTCTTGTGTTACCGTTATACATACCTCTGTCTTGTTAAAAATTGTTGTTGTTCTGCAATAGTTGTTCTTGCTGACATTGTCTTCGTTCTACTTAAACTTCAGCTTTCTCATGTTGGGATTGTTCTCCGTTCTATGAAACATTCCCCTGTTGACATTATCGTTCTATGAAGCATTCCCCTGTTGACATTATTGTTCTATGAAACATTCCCCTGTTGACATTATTGTTCTATGAAGCATTCCCCTGTTGACATTATTGTTCTATGAAACATTCCCCTGTTGACATTATTGTTCTATGAAACATTCCCCTGTTGACATTATTGTTCTATGAAACATTCCCCTGTTG
>JAUMHH010150783.1:0-19465 GCA_032359455.1 Chlamys rubida | reverse complement strand
AGTTGGTTTTACAAGGCTACAAATTGGTTTTACAATGCCACACGTTGGTTTTACAATGCTACAAGTTGGTTTTACAAGGCTACAAATTGGTTTTACAATGCCACAAGTTGGTTTTACAATGCTACAAGTTGGTTTTACAATGCTAAAAATTGGTTTTACAATGCCACAAATTGGTTTTAAAATGCCACAAGTTGGTATAACAATGCTACAAATTGGTTTTACAATGCCACACGTTGGTTTTACAATGCTACAAGTTGATTTTACAATGCTACAAATTGGTTTTACAATGCCACAAGTTGGTTTTAAAATGCTACAAGTTGGTTTTACAAGGCTACAAATTGGTTTTACAATGCTACAAGTTGGTTTTACAATGCTACAAATTGGTTTTACAATGCTAAAAGTTGGTTTTACAATGCTACAAGTTGGTTTTACAAGGCTACAAATTGGTTTTACAATGCCACACGTTGGTTTTACAATGCTACAAGTTGGTTTTACAAAGCTACAAATTGGTTTTACAATGCCATACGTTGATTTTACAATGCCACAAGTTGGTTTTACAATGCTACAAGTTGGTTTTACAAGGCCACAAATTGGTTTTACAATGCTACAAGTTGGTTTTACAATGCTACAAGTTGGTTTTACAATGCCACAAGTTGGTTTTACAATGCCATACGTTGATTTTACAATGCTTAAAGTTGGTTTTACAATGCCACAAGTTGGTTTTACAATGCTACACATTGGTTTTACAATGCCACAAGTTGGCTTTACTATGCCATAAGTTGGTTTTACAATGCCACAAGTTGGTTTTACAATGCTTCAAGTTGGTTTTACAATGCCACAAGTTGGTTTTACAATGCCACAAGTTGGTTTTACAATGCCACAAGTTGGTTTTACAAGGCTTCAAGTTGGTTTTACAATGCCACAAGTTGGTTTTACAATGCCACAAGTTGGTTTTACAATGCTTCAAGTTGGTTTTACAATGTGTTTGTCAAAAGAAACATTTCATTTATTCTTAACGTACTTTAATCCGGTATAACGTGTCCCCAAACAAAGTCCGAATAAACGGGTTATTGGGGTAAATGAAATAAAAATCGACAATTAAAATGATTAAATTACCATATTATCTACATATCCAAATAATCGAAATTCAGACGATCTATGATTAGATACCTACGAGCCACAGTGTTAAAAACTAGGTATAAATATGCATTCTACAATTATTTTGAAACAAGTTTTTCAAACGTATAGTAACCACCTGTGTTGGTCTAGATGGAGGTTTTAATGTGGGAGAAAACCTTACTATCCGGGAATGCCAGCGTGATTGGGCAGGTTGCCCCCATACCTTTTAACGTCCGATCGGGGAATAGAATCACGACCGTCTTGATGAAAGGTCACAACGTCAACATGGAAACCTACGGGTCAAAATGTCAACATAGCTACCCACGGGTCAAAATGTCAACGTAGCTACATATGGGTCAAAACGTCAAGATATCTACCAACGGGACAAAGTGTCAAAATATCTACCAACGGGACAAACGTCAACATAGCTACATATGGGTGAAAACAGCAACATAGCTACCTACCGGTCAAAATGTCAACATAGCCCTCTACAGGTCAAAATGTCAACATAGCTACCTACGGGGTCAAAACGACAACAGAGCTACATACGGGTCAAAACGTTAGCACAGCTCCCTACGGGTCAAAACGTCAACATTGCTACATACGGGTCAAAACGTCAACACAGCTACCTACAGGTCAAAACGTCAACATTGCTACATACGGGTCAAAACGTCAACATTGCTACATACGGGTCAAAATGTCAACATAGCTACCCGCGGGTCAAAACGTCAACATTGGTACCAACGGGTCAAACGTCAAAAAAGCTACATATTACTGTCTTTTTGTCCATTACTTTCTTAAACACGAATATAAGCACGTTTAAGTCTGATGCGTTAAAGCCCATGTGCCATGCTTATGAATATGCTATGTAGGATAGACTCATTACCATATGTACATGTAATATACGTGCATAACCTACAATTAATGATACCTAAACGATATGCACAGGCAAAACACTTACTTGCTTCGATTGTGAAACAAACACAAAGCTGAGATGTATTATGTCAGTTATAATTCAGCGTACAACACACCACAACCCTAATACTGTGTATGTTAGTCATCCTGTCAAGTCCTGTCATCAATTTAGATTCATGTCAATATACCTAATTCCCGCATGTACCCTGTCCTGCTCTATAATTGTGTAGACCAATTATGCATTACTGACTGTTTACGTTCGTCACGTGCATGCTATTATTTTATATTAAGTGATTTTTTTTGTGTACAGAGACATGTGATGGTATTTAAGGAAAGCTACGACTGGCCTTTCTCCGTACATTAATTACACTGCAGTAATTACCACCTTGTTTTGTCTCGCTCTGTAGGATTGTTCTGAACTTTGGCATAAAGTGGGTTGCTAACAGTGAAACGAAAGGTCACAGCTCAACAAACTTGTACATTTCGCCACTCACAGCCAGCTAGACAGCAGGATAGGTGTTTTTTATTTGGTTTGGCCGTTGGCGAACTTAAACTCCTTGATTTCGATAGGTATTTAACAGAAATGAAGTCGTGCAATACCTGTTTGTTAGGTCACTTAGATTTACATCATATCAGTCAAGACTCTTATTTTGGTTAATCTTTTTAATAATTCTGTTTGAAATTATTCTTTAAAATGTCATTCTTCGGATATTCCTAAATAATGTATAAACAATTAATCTGTGTGTATTCCTAACTCCTGGGGTTTCTGTTGACTTATCAGGTTCGCTGTAATAATGAAACTGGGACCGAACGGGGACACCGTATGATAGTGGAGCTTACGAGCATACATGTGTTGTAGCTAGCTATGACATAATCTGGAGTGTTAATTGGAGTCTGCTTTATATTAAAGGTATAAATTATTGTATGATGATAGGTGGTTGACGGCAATATACAGGAAAATGTGCCCTCAATTATTTTAAATTCTCTGCTCCACATACATATTAGGCATGATTCTCAAACTTTTATGTTTCCGTAAGAGCACGGTTTTTATCTTGTTCTGCTATGCTGCCCTAGCGTTGGTTGCAGTTAAGACGATCCTGAACGTGCGAGCGTAATTTCGCATGCTGTTAATTCCTTTTCCAATTTATACATATGTGTACTGCTTCAGTCTCAACGCAGCAGCATTCCCTTCTACTATGTCAATACCACGTTATTGACAATACTTAAACAAGGTGACGCCAGATCCTTTGGTATGGGTAAATTAAGCTCTATAGTGTAATTAGTCTATATGATATCGGCGAAATGGGGGTAAACCAAACTCTACTTAGGCTGTGTGTAATCGACCTACTGGTATAATTGGCGTGCAAGGTGCGCGTTATTTAAAACAATATTGAAAATTGAACGCAAAAAGAGACTTGTTTTGTGATATGAATATACGTTATAAGCTCATCATATGAGAAGATAAATATAGACAGTGCAAGTCAAGTGCGCTGGTAACTCGTGGTACAAAAAGGAGAATGAAAGTGTTGTTCAGAAGACATGTATATCAAAGACTCTGAGCGAGGATAATACACAATGTTGGACCAAAGACACATACCACGAGACGTTACGTGGCGCCCTGGACGACCACCTCTCCTATACCGAGATTTTATGTAAGATTGAAGTTCAGTGCATTGAATAATGTATGTTCATATCGTGTCTTAGATTTAAAACCGCGATAGAAATGGAAGGAGAGACTAAGTTTATCATCAATATGAGATACAAAGGCCAACGGTGATATATAACAGCCGACATCGTTATGTGCAAAACGTTAATAGTAACTTAGGAAGATTGAATAATAATCAGTTTTAAAAGGACATTTTGCACATATTATGCTGCCAGATTTAAAAACAGGTTGGTTTTAATGTAGCTCTCCATTCTATGCTTGTGGGATTCATATCTTGGTTGCGACTGTAAAGCCTTAATCGTGTTTTCAATTCTACACTAAAATGCCAGTGTTGGAGTATATGGGAATCACAACACTGTACCATTTAACATTTGAAGAGCATTAATAGAGTTAAATGCTTGCTTTGTCATCTAACGTATAAACGTATAAATGACGAGTGTCTACTGATTCAATATATATTGTATGCTCCAAATTACTAGCCATAGCTAACTTAATACTTTGTGAAGTAATCATGGAGCGTTTAATTTAATCAGACTTTTCTTTTCTTTTCATGGTATTAAATATTGTTTTGATATGGCGAAGGTAGCGATCGGGATAGCTTTATATGCGCATACAAATAATAATGATGATACAATAAAATTTAAAAAAAAACATGGTTCACAAGACAATCTCGTGCTGCTCTCCTCATCCTTTCATCAAAATATCGAAAAAAAAGTGTTATTGGTTAGTATAATGCTATCAAATTAACAGAAATTACTAGTGTTAAAAAATACAATCTTGTTGCTAGGGCAACCGGAGTCGGTATTGTCGCGTTCATCAACTAAAGATAAATTGTAGCATCAACTTTGGTATCAATAAGTGTGCACTTAGCATTTCCCTTGCCTTAACATTTTTTGTCCGGGGAACCCCACACGTTTTATTGAAGAAACTCCAAAAAATGGACAGGGAAGAATAGGATATACATGTTGAGGGAACCTGAAAAGATTGTTTTCAAGAACACCCCAAACGTTATGTGCAAGGTACCACAAAATATATTTCGATTTCTTAAGAGAACACCGAACATGTGATATTAAACAACGGCTATAAAATGAATCTTATTTAGTCGAGGTAACTTGTATGAACTGATTTTTTACATACAATCACGGTTTATTATTTTGTACGATTTTCCATAAGACTTGGAAATACTTATCCAGTATATTGGACAATGGCGATCCAGTATTATTAACTTGGCGAACAGTATAATAATAAAAAAAATCAACATCCTTGAATATGGAATGGTTCTAAACAGGAGTTTATGGAAATGTGGCAAACAGTAACCTGATAAAGCTGAACTGTTACATTACTTCCACGCTCCAGGCAGTAAACACAACAATCCTATAAAATCTTTAACAGAACGTAAATATGTCAGAGCATTTCGAAGAACATAAATTGCTGAAAGCCTGTTAAGACCTGCACAACTTCCTGGTTGAGGATTTATACAAATATGGGGCCATGAAAGAACAATACATTTATCAAAATCCGAGTTAAAAAATTTAAAATGGAGTTGAGTAGAGTTATTTTACTCTTATATTTTACTCTTATATTTTACAATTCATGTTATTTTACTCTTATATTTTACAATTCATGTTAAAGCCGCCTGATAGCACTAGTAACAATAGCAATCATTACTCTGTTCCCGCAAAAATGACTATTTAGCCATTTGATAAAACATTTTGTTTACAATCTATTTTGAGCCGAATGAGGACACCGGAACCATAAAATGACAGTGTGTGTGTTATTGTGAACGCCAGTATAAGGGTTGAAATGTATCACGCATCTTGAAAATGTAAAAAGTGTATTATAACTTCTAAGTCTTTTGGGAAATATTTCATGAATATCATTTTGGTTACCTTTACCTTTAATCTCGTTTGTAAGAATACCGAAATTACTTGTGCACAAGTACGTGTGATCATACACGTGTATGCAGATAAGGAATGTACTGAAATAAAGCGTGTGAAATATAACAGTGTGATTGGGTTATTTGTTTACGTCAAGTTTCATCATTTTCTTTAAGTGGACGTAACAACAAAGTTATTAACACCGATCACGAAACCTTTCGCGTCACATCCAATCCAGAAACATTTGAGACCTATTCCACCACCGGTATTTTAGTTTTCTTTTTATCCTCCGTACTAGTAGCATGCGTGCCTTTTACAGTTATAATCGAAAAACTGTATAGGCTACTTGATGTGTGACCACGAACGTCTAAATTCTGCCCCTGGCCTTGCGTTGTTGATTGATTTTGGTCTCTTGAGGTTTTATATGATCTCAAAGGCAGATTAGGTTTGACAATGCATTCTGTTGTATTTGTCTGTAAACTCTTTCTTTGCGTTGTCCATTCTTTTATTGTCCAAACGATTTCGAAAAAAAGATGTTCTCAAAAAAGGTAAAAATTCCGGAATGCTTTCAGAGCAAAAATTAATAAGTAATGTCTAACATAATGCCTAACAAAAAAGTTCTAAGGAAATTTTCCGAAAAAAATAAATAATTTGACTACGAAATGCCAACGATGCTTTTAAGTTTTGCATTAAATATCAAAGTAATGTCAAAACCGTTTTTCTTCTTTAAAACTCCAGCGGAAAGTGTTTTTTTTCATTTTCTCTTTTAATGTTAAAAGACGTGTGTAACGTATTTTACATCTGTATGAAAGTATTTATATTGACGACATCAAATTGAACACTAAATGCATATGTCTTGCTATATCTATCAATCAGACATGTTCTAGTATCCTAATACATTGTCTCTGGCGTGTGAAAGCCATTGGAAGTCGTTCAGTAAAGAACATACAGTGATGTGGCTGAAAATCATATTGTCAGGATTATTATAGTTGCACAGTTGTTTCATGGAATTCTTACATCATCCATAACCCGCCAGTGAAGCTAATGCAGGCTTATGTCAAGGCTAGGTTTGCTGTGATATACCTGTCTAACCCACGGAGACGATCATCTAGCGAGTTATATAATCAGTACAGACTGCAGGACATACTAGCGTGTAACATTACAGGGTTGTCAGGCGTCCAAAATCATCTTTAAATGGTATCTAGCAATGTATTTACAAACTGTACAACGGTATAATATATCAAAAACCTGCCAATGTCCGCCTTAGTATCTATAAACGTGTCAGGTGAACGGCAGGTGACTGACAATAAGGAAAACACTAAAGGTATTATATTTGTCTCCTCAGTACCAATTCACCAACCACAGCCGTCAGGAAGAGACAGTTTGTATACACAAACAGTTTCCGAGACTTTAATTTCCTCTTGATCTGATATATAAACGTATATGTATGTATTTTCTTGTTTTATATTTCCCTCTCAATTCCATCAAGATCTAATGTTGCGAAAAAAACGACTGAAAAATTCTAGCCGCATTGTGCGGAAGGCGCCAGAAATCTTCGTGTTTTTTTCTTTCACAGCTTCAACTATTGCGAGAGGTGATTGTCTGGTGCAGTGGTTTTGACTGATAACCTCTCTAGGTAAGCTACCCCCGGGAATCCGAACACATTGCTTTGACTGACACATTACATCTAGAAGCATATCTGATTCCAGCAAACGATACGGACACTTAGGTATCATTTTTCAATTTTTGCAAATCATGTTTCCATCAATTTGGTCAGAAAAACGTTTTACGCATGCAATGTTTTGTAAACGTGAGACAAACTAGAAAAATAAAAGGCTGTGATATACTGATAGAAGTTATATTGTGTTCGCTCAATCACTTCAAAAAGGAATGCCTTTTGGGACACTTAACGAGTAATGTACCGGAATGATCCAACAATCGCCAGAATACGTGAACATAAAATACCAATATGTTTGAGACTTTAGTTTTTGTACACATGATCGTTGAGTCGGACATAATTTTATTATTATCAACTTATCTATTCTCCTATAGTACATGGCTTATTATAACTGCATTTCGTATTGTTAAACAATAACTGAGCTAGCCGGTGTGGGTCAAATTCCCTAAAAATAGTCCCACGAGACCCTAATCAGGCAATATGTTATGATTAATGCAACAGAACATTGGCCAGCACATCCATTACAGATACTAGACTCTGGGTTGGATTGATTTTTATTTCAAAATTTAAAATTTATATTTCGGAATCTAATGTATACATACTATGACTATTTTATTGATGTTTATTTCTCTAGAGCTGTCTATTTAACGTTCTATTGCAAAAATATTAAAGTATTTTTGGCGACATTCTGCATGAGTCAATGCCCATTATACCGCGTCCGTAGACAGCGTATCAGAAAACAGTGGTTGTCTTGGAGAACTGGACTGCATAGAATATAGCTGTATGCATGGCAAACTGTATAATCGTTATTGTACATATATAGTACAATGAGTTTTCATTTCATATGAGATTTTATGAAACGAATCTTAGGAGTTTTGATTTTTGCGAGCCTTGGCGAGCAAAAATTAAAACTTCGAGACGAGTTTCATAAAAGCTCATATGAAATAAAAACAAATTCAAGATACTTTTTATCATATAACTCAGAAAACTTACATTTTGACAGGTTTTAAAGCCAAAATGTAGAGGGCTTAATCAAACGGAGACAGCCGTTTTGTTGTGCCATTCACAATTTATGACGTCACGTCATTGTCCATATTAAGACGTCACAATCGATTTCTGACTGTCACAGCCAATGAAAAACGCTCCAGATTATATTACACTAGTAACATATTTAAAAATATTACACTGGCGAATTCACTGGATAACAGGCCGATTATGTGATAAATGTTATTATCAAACAATGTCATATTGCTATGTACTAACATTCGTTATCTTTCCAGGTTTGAGTGTATTACTTGTAATTATACTTGTATGTGCAGGCATGCGAACCCAGATCTACTAAACCATTCTTGAAGGCCGTGCATTGCTAATTGTCGTATGCATTTCTACCATGCGTAACCCTGGGATTATGTCTGTGACAAAATAAGGCATAACAAAACACCACTTACGATTATAACTGCCCTCGAAGGTAAGATGGCGTTGATATATACTTCTCATTGTTAGTCTTATATAAATTGACTGGTTTGTCTTCTTACCATGGAATCGTTTCAAGGTCAATACCTACCTAGAAGTCTTAGTAATCACAATAACAGTCTGTACAAACAACTGGAAATTACATTAACGCCACACAGAGTAGTCCAGTAACAGTATTAGAGTCAGTAAGCAAAGAGAAGGACGGTATTATACTATAAACGTTACTTTGGGTGACTGTATACCTCTTCAACAAACACTCACTGAACTGTATGATGTGCACGATATTAGAATTCCAATAGGTCTTTGCATGTTCAGAAGCAACTCCCTCATGCTTGCAACTCAGTAAATCGGAGTACATCTTTTAAGGTAAAGCATAATTGTTTAAAGTAACAAGCTTATGATAACATTTCCCAACGACTGTGACGAGTGTCACTGCTAAGATTAACATTCATAAATGACTGTGACAAGTGTCCCTGGTGAGTATAACATTTCTAATCGACTGTGACAAGTGTCACTGGTGATGATAACACTTCTAAACGACTGTGACAAGTAACAAGCTATGATAACTTTTCTTAACGACTGTGACGAGTGTCACTGCTAAGGTTAACCCTCGTTAACGACTGTGACAAGTGTCACTGGTGATGATGACATTTCCTAACGACTGTGACAACTGTCACAGCTAATGTTGACATTCATAAATGACTGTGACAAGTGCCACATCGTATGATAACATTTCTAAACGACTGTGACAAATGCCATAGCCTATGATAACATTCCTAAACAACTGTGACTAGTGTCAAAGCTAACGTTAACACTCGTAAACGACTGTGACAAGATTCACTGGTGTTGATCACATTTCTAAATGTATGTGACAAGTGACGTAGCTAATACTCACATTTCTAACGATAGTGACAAGTGACAAAGCTGATGATGATCCTATTTCTGTTTAAACAGTCTCTGTTATTAGATGACGTCTATTGGTATTCCTTATATAGACACGAACATATTCGATCCAAAGCGACATACATGCATCACAAAAAAATTAATACAGACATCGTGAAATATATTGCTTTTGTTTCCACACACCCTATATATTTCTTATCACAGATGAAATTGTTCATGTAAACGCTGCTTGCATGGCCAATACAAATGTTTTTGTTATTTTTTTGTTTAGACAGGCAACATACCGTTATCATTACACTGCACAGCCTACACCACCTTAACCATCCCGCAATACATTCGGCGTGGTCATGTCTGGTAACTTTATTCGTTAAAAATTGTAAAGAGAAGAAAGCTCATAGTTTTTAATGAAATCGGGGGAGTTCGTAAGATGTTATAAATTAACGAGCAGTCTCTTGTTACATGTTTAAGAGGTAAATGTATCGGTGGACGCAGACATTTAACGGCTTATTCTCCTTTCCTACAGCTTCGGCGTATCCATTAAAGCACTTCTGAGGTGCGCACTTTTGACGGCCATTACTTGTCGTAAACTTTTTTTATAGTTTGAATGTAATTTTACTACAGCGTTATTAGCTTTACAGTTAGTACATTGTATACGTCTGACGCTTAAACGTGTACTGTAGACCAAAGTCGGTGTAAACTGTTCCCTTCCTTACATACTTTAACTTAACCACTGCCCTACTTATAAGAGATCTAAATGGACGCTTTTTTATGTATTGCAGTGTTCCGTCTATCTTTTCTGTGTTTCATCAATGACTAGGTGATGGAGTCACTAGGTGAGGAGGGATTTGCTTATTAAAGATGATGTTCCATAGTAATCTTTTCAATTACTTGAAAATACTAAACACGGTCTCGTGTTGCCACGCGGAAAGGCACGAAAATGCCAAACACAACAACACAGCTTGTACTGTTAGTACTGTTCGCTAGATGCATTCAGGGAGGTTAAATTATCACGTGTACCATCGAAAGTCACTAGTGGTTGGTGTTATGCTATCACGTCATAGTGTCAATGTATTCGATGCTTGAGATTTATTAAGATACATTTTCTACCCCAAATGCACAAAGAAAGTGGTTGAGACGTCAGTAATGAGTATGGCTCTGTTTACGACACTATTAGCAAAGACAAATAGACAACATGACAACACTGGTGAGAGAATTGTGCTTTCTCAACAGCCTCACTAGGAATAGGTACACTTTCTTACCCATAGGTGGCGCTCTTTAGCGATAAATAAACCTCCTTACTGTGTATTTACTTAAAATATCTACATGCCACATATCTAGTAGGTCGGTAAAACATGTAAGATGTGTTGACGGAGCACGGAGTAATCTCTCATTGTCGTGTGCCGTTTGATGTCGCGCACCATTCCTTTATGTGTATTCATTTTAACACGTGGCTTTCATCAGCCTCCGAACGCGCGCCTAACCGCCTTGTTACATAAGTTGGCCATCAAACGCTGCAAGTGGGATTATACCGAAATTGCTAAGTGTATGTTAGCTTTACATTACGTTATAGGAGATTTTACAGCTCTTCAGTATGTTCTGGATTAGTATATCTTATCGTACAGGATATACACATGTCACCTCGAATTTAATTTTAAAGATTTTCATCGTTAACAGTGAAAACGTTATCTCAATGAAATTCGCTGTTTTGAGTTTTCCCTGCACTTTTGCCGTAATGAGGTCAAACGTACATGGCGTCAGTCTGTTTGATTTGATGGAATCGGGTTCACGTTCCGAATACCTTGAGATAAAAGTTTTTGCCACTGAATAAAACGTTACTGCAGAAGAAAGAGGACGAACATCATCCCATATATGTCGAAAAAATTGTAACTTCATTATCTGGAAAAAATATGGATCATAGGGATTCCTTCGTATGTTGTCTAAAATGTCATTTACGTTACTCCTCAAGCAGAAAACATCGAAATTGGTAACATGTTTCGCTATGGACTTTTAGTATTTTAACGACGATTGTTTCATTATAAATATATGTGTTAACGACTCAGTAGATATCTATTACAGTTAATGATTCCTCATTACAATACAAATACCACCGCAATATATCGCTAAGTTAAGTGCGGCTACATCATGACAATAATATGTGATGGTCTTCAGTATGTATTTAACAGGTGTAATTCTAAAGATCCTCTCTGTTTCACGCCACTGCTGGACCAATTGTGGTACATCAAAGTGAAAGTTTAATGTATATAAATATCCATATATTAACAAACAAGCTGGCAAAGTCAAGCGAACATTAAGGTTCAACAAGCTCACTAAAAGATGAAATAGTCACCCTAAATAGCAACCCCCTGGTAAGTCATAATCAAAGACCCATATTAAAAATCGAAATATATATATATGTAATTGAAATATATTAAACTTGTACATGAGCTATCAAAAAGATACATAACCAGGTTAACGTAGTCAAAATTAAAGCATTATGGCTGATATCTTCATAAAAAAATTATCACCGACTTATAATATGTCAATCTCTTTAGCGACCTAACTTAATGCCACGAAATAACATATTATTTAAAAATCATTTATATACCTAAGTCATGCGGTGTGGAGAGGCATACCAGCCACAAACGTAGATTATCAAAGTAAAACGTCCGAGTAACATATGCTATTAGTATATATGTGTAAAACCATAGACCTATGGCCATAAAAACACTCAAAGTGTCCTTTCTTAACATTTGATGTTGTTATAAAAGCTAAATTTGTTATAAACATTATCGTACTTTTCAGTTTTAAGTTTTATAACATGTCTAGCGCATTCATAACATCACAGATTGTAATCAAATGGCACATTATTTTAAGTTAATTTATCGGTCAAGGTTACTTAGTCTTTGTTTTCTTATTTATATCTGCTAAAATATATTACTAGGGGATTTGTCTATGACTTAAATGGTTTAGCATGGCAACATCCATCTTTATTTGAGGTCGGAATTTCTCTCAACAGCTAGTAGTAGAGAAATAAAGCGTCCATGACCTAGGTATATAAATGAACTTTAAATCGTGGGCCATTTCTTAGCACTCAGTTGGGTCGCTAAAGAGATTGACATGTTATAAGTCCGGTGAACTGTTTTTAGGAATACATCAGCCTTAATGCCCTATTTTCGACTACAAGTTCAATATATACAAATTACATATATAAGTTCCGATTTTCAGGTATTTGACTATGATGACATTTGAGGTGACTACAGCATATATTAGGGGGCTAGTTGAACCTTAAAGTTGGTATCTGTACATGATGATATATAGCGTCTGGCAGTATGCCACTGTAATAATAGAACCGATTAAACACTGTATCTCTGGGACGTGAACGTAACGTTTGTGACGATATTTATTGCCATACCGTGTCAAATATACAAGGAGAATCTATTTGTACTGTCGTCATCACATCCAGCTACATACATCGTTTGCCTACGTGGCGGTAATACCTACAGGAGCTATCGTATAACACTCTGACAAGGTGATAGTGACACGCTTGCGTTTGGAATCAATTCGGCAAATATTCTTCTAAACAGATTGGATTGATTTTGGAATCCAAATTAAAATCATATAAAGTTTAAAATATCTCTTTATAAGATTTATGATGGTATGCAACACTTTAGCGGTAGCTGTTTGGACGGAATTGCGATACATACAATCAGAAATTCGAAAATATGCATTTGAATCAATATATTTATGTTCAAAACAACAAAGAAAATAATATGTTTCTGTCTCATTGGGTTCAAAACACATTTTAAACAAACAGTTTTTACCAAATGGCGGATAAGCGCGAACAAAATCGGGATTTCTATTGTTACCAGTTCTGTCAGGTGGCGAACAATACTTATAAGAAACCTTTCGAGAATTTCCGTCATAATATGAATTTGAAGTCATGTCATACACAGATATACAAATACACAGATTTATTCTGACAATATACATGAAATATGTACAGGATTAACAATCCTTTGATAGTCAGCTCGTAGTATACTAAATTATAATTTTAAAGTTCACAGCTTGATTTTTTCTTTGAAACAATACTTTTGTGGCTGATTTTTCCAATGTTCATCAAGTTCGTACTCAAATTGTTTAACTGAAATCGCATTTACAACATTAAATGGAAGGCTATTCCACATATCTACAATTCTCTGCGTGAAAGAATATTTCCTCACATCCAACCTTGAAAACCCTTTATATATCTTAAAGTTATGTCCATGTGTGCTTGACCCTTCGTTGACCGAAAACAAGACTGCCACTTCTCTGTCATATTTCCCGGAAATTATTTTATATACCTCTATCATTACTATGTTATAGTCGATGAAATTTTCAGCAATACTGTAAATGGACACTCGATGACTGTTAAAAATGGACATACAATTTACATATCATAAATTACCACTGAATAACTATTGACAAATTGAGTATGTCACAACGCATCGCCATGCTTATTAAACGCGTTGCAGTGTACATACTTTGCAGAACATTTTGCACTAGTCTAGATGATAGCATTACTTTGTCCCGGTCAATATATCTTTCTCAGGTTCAAATAACCATAAATATTTACCTCAACAAATGTCCATAATTAATAACGTATGCATCGTCCAACAAATTTACCATTTCTTCTATTAAATACAATAGAAAAATGTACCATCAAAAAGTAGAAAATCTTAATTGAAGGTCGAAACAATAGCATAACATCAAACAGACGATAATAGAACAAAAAGGAAAGTGTTTAATATACATTAATACATTGATAAAAGCGAGATCTGCTACGCCGTAAACGGGAAGTTTTCCCGTAACTCGTGCGGAGCAAGATATTTCCTTTAGATTATAATTATTTCAATAATCATCTTGATCTTTGCATTATCTTTGTGTTTTGTTTGTTCGTTTTTACTTGTTTTGTTTTAAAATCTAGCTTATTTGGTTGATGAATATTTTGTTTGTTTTTTGTTAGTTTGACTTGTTTTCTTTTTCTTATTGGTTCCTAGAAATATATCGTTTCTTCCATCATTGCCTATAGAACACGACAAACTAGAACGGCAGAGTTGCCTCCCTTGAAACAATAAATTCGACATACATAATGATTGCATTCACAGAACGCTTGCATATAGTATGTGCGGGGTTCTTTATTTATTTGACCCGTCTTTAACTTGGAAAACGATACAAGTAATTGATATTAAATAATATATAATATATGAATATAGTTTAATGATGATATTGAATTCTATGTGTATTGAGTATAATGACATTTGATACTACGTTGTAAAATGGAAAACTTTTGGCCACAGCGTCAGCACACAAGGTCAACAATCTACATCGTCAACACACAAGGTCAACAATCTACATCGTCAACAAACAAGGTCAAAAATCTACATCGTAATCACACAAGGTCAAAAATCATCATAGTCAGCACAAAAGGTCAAAATCTACAACGTCAACACACAAGGTCAAAAATCTACATCGTCAACACACAAGGTCAAAAATATACATTGTCAGTACACAAAGTCAAAAATCTACAGCGTCAACACACAAGGTCAAAAATCTACATCGTCAACATACAAAGTCAAAAATCTACAACGTCAACACAAAAAGTCAAAAATCTTCTACATCGTCAGCACACAAGGTCAAACATCTACAACGTCATCACACAAGATCAGTATTTACATCGTCAGCACACAAGAAACAAATAGAGTTGTCACCTACTTTGAAGGCATGACAGAGATATCTCCAACCTAAGGAATACTTTTTTCAGTGTCTTATACCAGGCTTTGCCGATGATTAGATATCCAAATTATCACCCAGATTATGGGAGATTTCCCGCTTACTCATTAAAGTAAGGGGATGATTACTTTTCTCCCATGCTATAATTACTGACATAAATCTGTCATGTTTGTAAACACATGTGGCGTAACAATATCGCCGTTCACTTTTTATGACGTCACACATATTATGACGTAACTATTAGCGCTTGCCTCCTCGAGACATTCTCCTCTGCCCCTAGGAGGTGATAAGCTGATCTTCCTCAGACAGAACGACATATGTTCTTTCGTTTTGACATTTAGGTATATCTGTTCTTGTATGCTGACAACGAGGTACCTCATACTCAGTTACAGAAATAAGACACAAACAAGAGAACGAAAAATAGAAATAAAAAACGGAAATTCAAGAAAATACTTTTGGAAAGCACGTAAAATGCAATACTATTGATATTTTTTTCAAATTTTATCGGTAAGTTACACACAGAAATGTATTGTTTACAGTAGCTTACAAACATGACAAGCTTCATGGTAAATTCGCATGCAATATACGACCACTAATGTCCACAGGAAGTTAATTAAAAACACAATGCTACCCGTATATTTCCATCCTTTTGTCATCGATTATAAAATGTTATCGACTCAATTTTTTTATTTTGGTATTTGATTGTTTTTTTAAACGGCAATGACAATCTGAATCTATTGAGATAGCCATAGCCAATGTTATGCCAAACCGAGGTGAAATATTTCATTGACAAATATAAAAAATGCGAAACAACTAGATCAATTTATTGATTTATGTAGAATACTTTGTAGTTCACTAAATCTAGCGGTATCAAAATTAAACCATGCGGTTTTGCTTTTTTATTGCTATTGTTATATTTAGTTATAAGCAAAAACAATAAAAAAAAAAGACAATGTGCGACACAGACACTGCACGCACTAAGCACGTCAAGGTGTAACTCATCTGTTAAATGTCCTATCACAAACATCAAGATAAGGCAATGTATAAAGCAAAGACAGTATTACCAATCAAAAGTATCAACAAGAAAATGACCAAACAAAATTTGTCTATAAGCTTTCCGAAATCTGCCTTCAGCATGACCGTCGATCTGGAGACACCTTTGTCGTTATTCGAATTAATACTATTTGAGGGTAACACATGAAACAGCGAGTCAGCATTACTCTCAAAGCTAATGCTTTTGTTGTTGAGTGATAAATCGTGACCAATATCCGTCTGGCGGCATTCCTTTCTTATAGACAATTACATCTACTATTAACATATATTGATAATAAAATGAAGCCTTTTAGCTTCCATGACACATGACAAAGTTGATTGACAACATATTTCGCAATATACCTGAACAGAAATATCAGTTTGTTTGTTTGACTTGCAAGCCCTGTTTGAATAATACCGATTTTGAGTATGTTTTAGCAAATCAATGAAATGTTAGATTGAGATTTTTGAAACAGATATTTGTATTCGCTAAATGGATTGATAATGGAGGCATTAGTTATTGTATATTATTATTGTGTAAACACGACAAATTGAGTCAGGTTCTCATTTGATTTATTTGATAAAAGGATCGGCAGCTTCAATAGAAATATACCGTGAAACCATTCATTTTTGTCGGGTTTTTAATTTTGGTGATTCCATGGGTACTCTCATTCACAAGTTCATGAAATAAATGTACACAGAAAATTCGTTTTTTTGAAACCAGAAATTTTGACTTAAAACAGTATCTGACTTCACAATACATGATCGTCCCTATATAAACCATTCGGCTTGAAATAGCTTGTTCGCTCCTCGCATTATTTGCTATTATTTGCATGATAACAGATTTAATACGATAACAGAACACATACAATGTAGATAAAATCGGAACATAATGTTACCTGTTACTACAAAAGGTTTGCAGCCAGCAACAGAAATTCTGCACATCTGGCATCGGTCATACTTCCTGTTTTATATCAAGGTGTGTGTGATTATGAACAATCTACGATCATCCATCATCACTGGCTCTATACCACTGGGTCGCGGGTTTGAAGCCTGCGTTGTACAATCGACTGGTACTGGCCGCAGGTCGGAGGTTTTTCTCTGGGTTCTCCGTCTTTCCTCCACCAACAAAACCTTGCACGTCCTTAAAATGACTATAGCTGTTAATAGTGAATGAGCACACATATAAAGTCGAACCATTATTATGAGACCACTTAGTAGTGACTTCTTCTGTATCTAACTTGTATTAAGTTACCATTTGTGTTGCATTGTAAGAGAATACTTTTTGGAATTTTATTGGTTGTCTCCAAATTCAGATTTAAGAAAAACGAATTAAAAACAATACGGAAAATTTTCCCATCAATGTATTTATAGTAATTTTTCCTCATCATGAGATTTATATGCATTGGTATATTATTTCGGTTATGTAAGAAATTTTATTTTAGCGGATACAAATTTTAGCGTTTTATCGCGTTTAGCAGGTAATCGCGTTGATAAATTGGCGCACTGAGAAAATATCCAATAAAAGATATAAAGAGAAATTTCAAATAGTACAGTCATTAATTAGCGCCATGTTGAAGCGCTAAAACAAGATACCGCTTAAATAGCTACAATGTACGTATGTTGGGGTGGTGTATATTTCTATTGAAGCTGCAGTTTCTTTTATCAAATAAGCTAAACGAGAACCTGAATCAATTTCTCATATTTACACAGTCATTATCTCCTATGAGATATACATTCAGTTTCAATCCATTTAGCGAGTGCAAATATATATTTACATATGTACAAATGCCTCAATCTCATGGTTTATTGAGATCCTACGACATAAACGAAATCAATATGAATTTAACAGAGCGAGGGTGTTAAACAAACATAATAATATTTCTGTTAACCCTTTCACCAGTGTAGACCATAATGGACTCATCCAGATCAGTGCATGGGCGTGTCTTCTAAATTTGCATTGGGGTGAAAGAGTTAAGGTATATTGTGAGATACGTTGCCAGTCCAATTTTTCATGTGTCACGGAAGCTGCTTTATGTATTAGTACATGGGTATTGCGGATGACTGTTCAGCTGCTAACGGTGCGTGAATTACAGATACCTAAATCTTCAGTGTGGACGAATACAACAAGCAACGATAGATCAAATCATGGTGACCAGGATCTCGTTTTTTGTTTGTGTCTTCTATTCCTGTTTTAGTGTTGTACAGAGTAAAGATTGGGCAACTAATGTAACTAATTTTCCGTATGAATCTGTTCTTGAATTGCAACAGGTTTTATTTCAAAACTACAGCAAGGATTTCCGGCCCATTCCGAATCAACGGAAACAGATTGAGATCTACGTATATTGGGGTCTTCGTTCCATAAACGCTTTCCACGAGGTGACAGGAGATTTAATTACTAGTTCAACATTCACAACTTTGTGGGTTAATGAAATGCTGAAATGGAATGTCTCAACTTACAACACACCCTATGTAATTCTGAACAGTGCAGATATATGGAATCCGGCGCTTGCTCTGGATAACCCTACAGGAAGTGCAAATATCAGGAAAGAGTACGAGCAGGGAACCGTTCGATGTACTCCAGATGGCTTTAGTTTCTTTACTGTCTTGGTAATGACAAGCACGATTTGTCAACCCGACATGACTTTTTATCCATTGGATCGTCATAATTGCACAATCAACATTTCTTCTCCCGATTACTTAATGGAGGAGATGGTAATACTTCCATTGATTTATAACGATAATTCTTTGGTAATTGTTTCTCAGTGGGAAGTTATCAGTCTCTATGCCTATAATGATGATACCTCCAGTTACTCCCGGGCTGCATTTGGTATTGTCTTCCAAAGAAAACCCGAGTTCATCATCCTGAATCTTTTTACACCGATCGCTGTCCTGTGTTTTCTCAACCTAGCAGTGTTTTTACTTCCTCCACAGTCAGGAGAGAGAATTTCATTCGCAGTGACGATATTTCTGTCATTTTCTGTGTATATGACTCTGATATCAGAGAAACTACCCGTGACTAATCCCGTGTCA
>JAUMHH010150772.1:0-19472 GCA_032359455.1 Chlamys rubida | reverse complement strand
CTTGGTTTCCTGTATTTTGCTGTAGACACTATTCAGTATAACTATTGTATAGAACAGTTAGACTTGGTTTCCTGTATCTTGCTGTAGACACTATTCAGTATAACTATTGTATAGAACAGTTAGACTTGGTTTCCTGTATTTTGCTGTAGACACTATTCAGTATAACTATTGTATAGAACAGTTAGACTTGGTTTCCTGTATCTTGCTGTAGACACTATTCAGTATAACTATTGTATAGAACAGTTAGACTTGGTTTCCTGTATTTTGCTGTAGACACTATTCAGTATAACTATTGTATAGAACAGTTAGACTTGGTTTCCTGTATTTTGCTGTAAATACAACCTAGTATAACTATTGTATAGAACAGTTAGACTGGGTCCCCTGTATCTTGCTGTAGACACTATTCAGTATAACTATTGTATAGAACAGTTAGACTGGGTCCCCTGTATCTTGCTGTAAACACTATTCAATATAACTATTGTATAGAACAGTTAGACGTGGTCCCCTGTATCTTGCTGTAGACACTATTCAGTATACCTATTGTATAGAACAGTTAGACTGGGTCCCCTGTATCTTGCTGTAGACACTTTTCAGTATAACTATTGTATAGAACAGTTAGACGTGGTCTCCTGTATCTTGCTGTAAATACTACCTAGTATAACTATTGTATAGAACAGTTAGACTTGGTCTCCTGTATTCTACCGTAGGCTTTGCTCAGCGCCTCCCCACACCTCTTCTTGATTTTACGACTTCCAGATGCCAACCTAAATCAGAAAATATATTAAATTAGACACAACAAGGACCTCAATAGATTACATATGGGTAATTGTAAACTGTCATGCTGCAGTAAGATTTTTTTGCCTTCTAGTTCTAGAACAAAATATAAATATATTTACAAGGAGAGCAAACTCTCCTTTGAAATAACAGGATTCAAGTTAATTTGATTTTCAGTAAATGACAGTAAATGACTTTTTTTCTTGATAGTGAATTGAATTTTAATCCCGAAACATTATCATGTGATGTTATATATAGTTAAGCAACCTGTGATACTTAATGTAAATTTTCACTAAATGTAGAGAGTCGATGTATCTTTAATGTGAGAAAATTTTTATAAGTGTGTATCGAAAAACTTCTTATTTTACTGGGCAAAGCATTTTAACTGAGCGGTTGATCTAGACAATTATTTAAATCAATGAATTCATTTTGACAAAAAAAAAAAAAACAACAAAAAAAGAAAAAAAAAAAGAAAAAAAACCCCACAACTGTATGAAGTTTGAGGAATATTATTCGGATGAAAAACAAATATAAAGAATTCTACATAAAAAGCCTTAATGACTTAAATATGTATTTATTAATTTCAATTCAACAGACAATAATTGATAGCATGTATGTAAAGTTTGGCAAATTTCTAAAAAGAAAAGAAAAGAAATTTAAGGAAAGAGTTCATTTTCCTTTATAAAAATCAGTGAGAAGGAAAAAGAACAACTCCACAAACTAAACTTAAAGGGAGATAAGCATACCTTTGTTGTACCAACTCCACAAACTAGAATTAAAGGGAGATAAGCATACCTTTGTAGTGAATGACTGGAATGTGATTGTTTAGAGCTCGCGTGGTAACTGTTGGGATAGTAAACATCCTGAGGTATAGTTGATGCGCTGTCACTGTCTCTTCTTCTCGCCGGTTTACAGAATGAGTCAAGGTCAACATCTGCTGCCCCAAGGTCGTCCATTGTCATTTGCATGAAAGTGTTTTCCTCCGTGTGATTGGCTGTGTCATCTACACCTCCGTCTTCCTCTTCCTCCTCCTCTATATCCTCGCACTCCTCTATCCCATCACAATTGTCCATGTCAACGGAGGTTGGGAACAGATCAAGGTCTGGAGATCCGGCATCCTGGATAATCAGGTCATGGGCTATGAATAACTTATATATTTTGTTTGTCATTTTAAAGCAGAAAACTTCACTAAACGATTTCTCTTAACCCTTTCACCACTGTAGACCATAATGGACTCTTCGAGATCAATGCATGGAAGAGTCTACTAAAGTTGCATAGAGGTGAAAGGGTTAAGTCTGTAGTTTATAGGCATTTGGCTATGCAACAAATTTAATAGTATTTCACACTGTGAAATAACATGAAGCTTAAATATTAAAGTAGCAAGGCTCATGAAATAATATCATATTATTTTTTTGATTGTTAAACTGCAGTAAAGATAGGGACCAAAACTCAACTTTAAAGTAAACCAAATATTCAAGTTAAAATACACAGGAATGGCCCGCCGAATGGGCTAACATGGATCCAAAGAATAAGGGAACATTCGTGTTACCGGTTGAATCGGTTGAACCTGTAAAGAAAATGACAGGTACAGATCTGGACCGAGGCTGACCTCAGGAAAATTTTGCACACGTAGATTGAGGGGTCCAGACGTACCTGACCGAAACTAAAATGCTGACTATTGCCAGTTTGCGTTATTTCTTTCTAAAACAATGTCAAGTCACATGTAGTTTTTAAGATACGTTATGTAATTTAGTGGACGGATGAAAGAAGGTCATAATATTCTTGAAACACTGTTTTTTATTCTCCGAAACTGTGCATTTTTAGCTCTGCTTATAGAACGGTCCAAGTGCGTTCGTTTATCGTGGAAAATTTCTGCGCCACACGTACCGTTTCAACCGGGATACGCGAATGTAGCCAAGGTAGTTGATACTAAGTGTCAATTTCTATGTGTCAACTGCATCATTTCAAAAAAAGCATTTCCGAAGAATCTGCTAAAACTTGCTGCAAAGTCATGATAAAACATTGCAATGTTTTAGCAAGATACTTGTACATCAAATACAATGTTGGGGTTTAAAAATATTTTGCGTTTTCAATACCTACATTAAATACTATCATTTTCACTACCACCTGAGCAACTAATTTGATACTAGTCACTAATTTTCATTTTGATAAACATGATTCTTTGAAGATGTTTACATTAACAATGGATCCAGAGTTATCTTAGATCCAAATATCTTTGTAGAATGAAAAAGTCACACTTACCTTGAGATGTCCGAACTTTCTTCATCTCTTCCCTGATTTGGGCTTCCTTCTGAGCCCATCGTTTCTACAAAACAAAAATAAAATGCAAATATAATAACTAAACAAGAGGCCCAATGGGCCTGCATCACTCACCTGGTATAAATCTCTTGCCAGTAACCTGTACGTGTACCAAGTTCAAACAAATTAAAATGAACTTAGCTTAAGGCCAAATTTATCACCACCATAGGCCTTTTGGTTATGGAGCAGAAATAGTTTCAAAGATTTTTTAACACATTTGACCTCCGTAACCTGAAAGTAACTAAAGGTCATTCCTTTGAATTTGTTAGCCGTTTATCCCATCATGCTATTAGCCAAATAGAACCACCTTTTTGCCTTATGGTTACTTAGAAATATATTTATAGATTCACACATTTGTGAAAACTGTGGTAAAATTAACCATGATATCAGTGTAACTGTGAGATAATGAGACAACTGTGGTAAAATTTACCATGATGTCAGTGTAACTGTGAGATAATGTGACAACTGTGGTTAAATTTACTATGATATCAGTGTAACTGTGAGATAATGTGACAACTGTGGTAAAATTTACCATGATGTCAGTGTAATTGTGAGATAATGTGACACCAATGGTAAAATTTACACTGATGGATGTGAAACTGTGAGATAATGTGACAACTGTCTTAAATTAACACTGATTGAAGTGTAACTGTGAGATAATGTGACAAATGTGGTTAAATTTACTATGATATCAGTGTAACTGTGAGATAATGTGACAACTGTGGTAAAATTTACATAGATTTACCTTTTTTCTTGCCAAGTGTAAATCCCATTCTGTTGTAAATGCATCATCATCAGCCAAGATCATCTCCTGTAATTAAAAAAAATATTTCAAACACCATCCTCTCTTTTCAGGGGTGACATCACAGCAAATTACAATATTGATACACAGCTGATTGATTTCAGAGTTTAACTGCGCTGTAATGAAATAAGAACAAGATGCTCTATGTTAATGATTATATTGGACATGTACATTCTATGAAATGGCATTTGTAAGAGTAAAACAGGGCTTGGACATGAAATGACAATCTCTCAACAATTCAAGTATCTTGATAAATACACAATTACAAAAGCAAATTAATACAACAAATACTCACCTCTTCATCTTCTTCTTCCATTTTGGCATCATCACTGAATTCCTCCTGGGAAAGAATAGGAAATTTAATAAATAAATGAGGTTCATAAAACTAAGCCAGGGCCAGGGCTATAACACATTAATCAACATGTCCAAACATCTCAGACTTGTCTAAGTCTGTCAGGATCAAGAAGCCACAAGTCATACACAAATGTACCTGGTACATACAAGATCTATGGTCAATGGGGGAATTTCTACACATATCCATGTCAATGGGGGCCCAACACATATTGCATAGCTTCTGCCCTTCACCACTCCCATACCACGGATAGTAAAACCATAAACAACCATGACAATACTGGGCAATTTGTTCTGAATTAGACTAGAAATGTGTATAAGACACAGATGTCCCACTCTAAAACCTAAGAACTAAAGCAAGATCACAGAGATCAAGGTAGAGGGTCAAGGTTACAAAATGTCATGCAACATGCTGTACTCAGAGAGGAGCATTGGGGCATTGGCACGTTAAGTTGTGTGACCCTGTACTTAGTCCATAACCTGAACGCAAACAATTGTTCCAAGTCACAAAGGTTAAGGTCAAAGGTGAAGCTTACAAAATTGCTGTGAAACATGCTGTACACAATGTGAGGTTAAAGATGGACAAGGTAACACTAAATTCCCCACACCACTATGTGGTGTGACATGAAATTGTCTATTGGACAGGAATATCCCTGCTCCCATGCAAATTAGTGTTTTTCAAAATTCCTACAAAAAATAATGGTGACATTGACCTTTGGTTCCTGAAATACAAAACTATTGAAAGTATTCTCATACCAGAACTTCGGATTACAAAGATTGATCAAAATCTGTTAACAAATGAAGTTGCTGTATTGATGTCACTGACTAGGTCTACTAAATTACATAGCAAAATCGAGAACATTGTATCGTTAACATCTTGTTTTACGAACATATTTATTAAGACCGTTATTCATTTTATAACACATAAACACTTGATGACATCACAAACACCACTACTTGCTTACCTCTGATGTGATTGGACTGTTGCTGCCACGCCCCTTCTCCTCCCTTTGTAGACTCACCGCTCTATAAAAGTATACACCAAGGCATGGATACAAAAGACATACAACACAGCATCCAGACCTAGATATCAGACATACAACTCTCACCATACGTTTAAGTGAATCTTAAGATGGGGTAAAACTGTTTATTTGTACTGTGACTCTTACTGAAGGCCCAATAGACCTAAAGCTGTCTCATATGGTGATTCTAGCAAGAGGCACAATGGGCCTGAAACAGAATGGTCTGTAGTGACGATAGAGGAACAATGCTTCTGATAAAAGGTATAACAACACATTTTACCACAAATGTTACTGGCCTTGGTGACATTAACTAAAGGAGACATGGAATCTGATAAAAAATAATAGAGTGTTAAGTGTACTCACTTGTTTAAAACATCCCTTAAACATAGCTTCTGTCTTGGATCCAGGAGGAACTGTCAACATATTTATAGGTATAAACGATAGAAGTTTTCCTCATGTCATCACATGACCAATGGTATTTACATTTACCCACTGTTTCCAATAAAGAGCCTTATTTAGTACCATTTTTTTCACTACTGAATACTACATTTCATTTTGTGTTCTCTCATTATGAGTTTAATAGAAACATACTAATTTGCAGAACTTATAGCATTGTGACATCACATCATCATTAACAAAGGTGGCACACATCGACAACGAAGGCTCCATGAAGTAACTGTTATTATTAAATAGACCAACAGCAGAATATGTACAGTACTGCACTATCTAAATGAAAATAGAAAACTTTTTAATCGGTCGATACATTTGTTATAATAAGGACCCATATTAAATCATGTATGTATATCTGTTCAGTACAATATAACATATATCAATCTCATTAAAAGTAATGTATTTACCGGGTACCATTATCATTCAAGAAGCAACATGGATGAAGGGGAAAATGAGGACATGTCCCTAAAATAAAGCCAAGCAACATTTTTCACATTTTCAAACTTTGTAAGACTGGGCACATTTCACCAGCTAACTCCAGGTCCCCCCTCCATTCAATTTTACAGATCACTGCATGAAAAATGAAAAATGAAAATCCGGGAAGACTGACCTCGTTAAAAGCAGAGCTCCATTCTTTTATGACTGGGTCAGACTCCACAAAGAAATGATCTTCATAGTCTGGATACCCTGGTAATGGAAAATAACAACTGAACAAAATAATAACTTAATGAACAATCTTATTTTGATTAGCTTTATTCCAAAAGAAAAAGAAAAAATCAAAAGTGTGAAATTTACAGAAAAGTATAAACAGGGACAAGAGGCCCATAGCCAGAATATGACCCAATGTCAGATTGAAAGTCAGCTACGTATACCCTCTTGATTTTTAATAACAATGATAACAGCCAGATAGGGTAACAAAATTAACATGTAGCACATGTAGGGCCACGCCTTTGTTTTTATGACTTTGAGTTCCCTTGGTCTAGGGATCCTTTATACCAAATAATGTTAAAATTCTTTCATCTGCACTGTAGAAGTAGATCATTTCCCCTATTAAATCTATTTGACTCTCTCCCTCTGCCACCAATGGGGAGGGGAAGGTGGACACATCCCACATTTATACAGTATGTACATATAGTCTCTTTGATGGATTATAATGGCTCTGTACCAAACTGTCTGAAAGATGAAATTGGATCAGACTTCACGTCACTGGTCAAAGTTGTAGCAGACAATCAACTTCTAGCTTTATATAGATCATATTAATATGATTAATATGAATGTTCTTGGCACATACTCTGATTTAGAAATGGAGGGCCCCAAATGGGGGAATGTATTCTTATGTTTAAAACATATGATATAGAAACTATGTATTATTGGCTATTACCGGTAAACCTTAGTTTAACATTCATTAACAATCCATAGTCCCCCACAGGTAAAGATTTCTTTATCCACTGAGCTGAACACCTATCTTAGGATATAGGACACAGTGATAATTTTCTTGTACTCTGCACTAGGACTGGAACGGGTAACCAGGTACTCATTTGCGGTTTGGGTACTAGTATCATCCTGTTAGCAAAGCTCTGTACCCAAAAACCGTCCAAAAATGTAGGTCAATATTTTTAATTTTCCCAGTCAGAAATGTCAATTCTTACTGTTGTTTGACAGTCCTCAAAAGCACTCCTGATTAGTATACTTGCTTTACCATCGAGTGTAATTATAAAACAAGAGGCCCGGAGAGCCTATATCGCTTACCTGGATATTTAAGCAATCATGGCAAATGATCATAAATGAAAGTAATATGGAGAAAAAATGTCTTAAAAGTCCTATGTCTAGGGCAGAGGTCCAAGGTCAAACCAAAGGTTACAGTGATCTTCTTTTTGTACTTTACACTCTGCCATCCCAAAATATACTTGCATACCATATCTGGTCAAACCAGCAGGTGTAAGCATAACAATGATTTGAGTCAGTACCCTGACCTTGACCTTTAGGTCTGAGAGTGACATGTGACACATGTTTGGTCATGATAAACATATCTGTAAAGTTTCATGAAGAAAGGTTCAGCTATTTAGAAGATATAGCAATATTACATTGCGGTACTAGGCATAAAATCTTATACAGATTTTCTAATCCTACCTTATGGTCAGACATATGCATATCAATATAAACCTATCATTGTTAAACAATCTTACCTATCGGGACAAGAAGTTTGAATTCATGTTCACATGCCAGCAAGAGACTCAGAGTGGCTCCACCATTATCCTTCCCTGTAGCCTGAAATCAACGCAATAGTCAACACATTAGGATTGATCTTGTCTCACTCACACAAAATCACACAGCTGAATCACTACCAATGGGATAGGATTTAAAAAGAAGTCTACCATAGATAGTATATGTAGAAGTGAGTAGAGTGTCTGTTAATTGCCATACCTTCAGACATATATCTTCAGTATACCTGTCAACCTATGGAGGCTCCAACTCTGACCAAATTAGGGTGTTCCAATATCTTGTAATAGTGCACAAACATTTTACTGCTTTGATGACAGATTAAAAAGACAATCATTATAATTCAACAAAAGAATCTGTTTCGTATTCTTTTCTTAAATTTAAGAAAGTATAGACAAATATACCCATGCAGTGCTCCCATTTTTCTTTATCATTGCTCAGTATTTCTTTTTATGAACATATTTGCTCTTTTGCATGAACTTCTTTTAAAAACATAAAATTTTCAAAATGTTTTTGGTATGTCGTTCTATTATCAAAAATGCAGTGTCAGTCAGTCAAAGATTGTTTTCAGTATGAAGTGGAACTGGAACTGGGTCTAGAGTTTGGATAGTCCTAGGTTTGAATCCTGGTCTGGCTGTGCATTTCTTTCTCCTGTTACAAAATTGACAAGCTTGCCAACCCTTGCTTCAAGCAGTTGGTGAATGGTTGGCAAGGGGATACCCAGGGTTGTGAATAGTTCTGCGTTCAGGGACAAAGACTTAGAAAAGGGAGGGAGGAATGTAGTGGTACTGAACTGGGTGAATCATCGGTGACCATGTAGCTTGATTGGTAGAGCATCTATCTCCAGTTCAGAGGGTCTTGGGTTCGAATCCCGGTCTGGTTGTGCATTTCTCTTTCTTCTGTTTTACAGGTTGTAATTGTAACAGGACTGAGCCAGATGTCTGTTGGTGAGCAGACTACTCATAAATGAATTGGTGAGTGAGATCAAGTCAAATATTTATTGTCCATAGTGTGTTGAAAGAGAGCCCTCCTAAAAACGAAATAGTATTGGGGAAAAAATTCCAGTCTAGCCCCATCACATTTTCCCTTCTAATTAATTAATTTTTCATCATGTCATGCAATATCTGCAGAAAGCCATGTTATGATTGAATATATTCATCTCTTGTACATCGTACACACACTGCCCGAATGTTACCTGTTGATATATTACCTATTCCGATTCCATTATCAGTATTTTGATTCTGGTATTGCCTGTTTTATAAATTAATAGGTTTGTACTGTAGGTCTGATAAAAAAAAGTCTCTGGTTGATTATAAATGTCAAAGAAAAACCTGATTTTGCTGTCTCTTTGATGTTAACATTATACTTATTATGCAACCACTTGACTGAGCAAATTATCTTATGCGTGTTTATTAGACTGTCAACTTGTCTGCACTAATATATTTGTTTACTATTTTGTTCGATTTTTATGTGAAGCTAGTGATGGAGGACATATTTACATATTCATGGTCGAATTTCACACTGCGCATTAGCGCGGCATAGAATGTCACAGTCAATATTTACCTCTAAAAGAAACACAATATCCGAATCTTCGTCTTTCTGCCATTCCTCGAATTCCTGTACAAGGATATCGGTGTATTTCTTCTCAATTTCAGATGTCATCTTAGTATTTTTCACGGAAGTGACGTCATTTCTACCTCCTTCATAGAAGAGTGTCGCGCAAGATATATGTCAGCATCATGGGATGTGTAAGCGGGAAAATTTGACAGGTCAAATCCCCCTATCTACAGTAACGTTAGTCTTTTAGAGAACCACTCTTTAGTTTTTCAGTATTAAAATAAAATATTATAGTAAAAGTAAGCGACTGTAAATGCATTTTGTTTTAAAACTGTAGATATATATTGAAGGATTTAACTATGTTGTATTGTAGATATATATAATATATACGTTCCTGTGTAGGCCTTCGGTACCATTGTAACTTTAAATTTGAACACCTCTGGAACTGAGTTAACTTCAGGGTAGTAATAGTCTACTGATAGGGAACATTTACATAAGTCCGTCGTCGTGCAAAGAAACTTACAACTCAATTATTAAACATGGATTCATTATCTATGTATGTAGCTTTACATTGGGAAATTTCAATTATGGATGCTGGAACTGGGAATTGATGCGACCAAACGAAAGTATCGACCATTGTTCCTCATCAATTAATCGAGAGAATCAGGGACTCTTGAAGTGCTTGATTCTCTCCATATATGATGAGGAACAATGGTCCACATATTTATATTATGACGACATCTTTTAACAATTTTTCGATATAGGTAACTCGTAAGTTGGGGGCATAACTATGCCACCATACACTTTTTTCTGTATCAGCAACAGTGTCTTTCATTATACTAGACACAGATCAAGTGGGCCAATCACCAACAGGCATTTGTGTCTGCCAATAAAAATAG
Source organism: Chlamys rubida (assembly GCA_032359455.1). Taxonomy (NCBI): domain Eukaryota; kingdom Metazoa; phylum Mollusca; class Bivalvia; order Pectinida; family Pectinidae; genus Chlamys; species Chlamys rubida. The sequence goes on along the minus strand of JAUMHH010150772.1, from coordinate 9,078 downwards.
TCATGGGGAAAAAAATCACACCCTACTCATAATATATTTTATGAGTATAGGGTATGAATACTGACAATGGGTGAATCAGTTGTTGCAATGAACTTTGTATTATTGTATCAGATATGTTCAATAAATCCATATCAAGTGGAAAACTACCAGGCCAGTGCTTGCTCAAATCACTCCATTATTTTTTAAAAAGAAGTAGATTCTACGCATTACTGTTCTAACTATCGACCAGTAAGCTTAACAATTGTTTTGTGTAAGGGCACGGAATCGTTTATAATAGGGATGCTGTACTTTCACATGGAGGATAACCACTTATATTTACTACTCAATGCTCACCAACATGGATACAACTTTTAGAGAGTGTTGACCACTGGTCAGAGATTCTGGAGAGAGGAGATATTATTGATTGTATGTATAAATATTTTGCCACAGCTTTTTGATACTGTGCCTCACCAGCGTGATATAAACAAGTTATATGCACAGGTGCTCGGGTTCTGGAATATATGTGATATATTACCACACACCCTTATACTAATAAATCATAGTATTATGGGGTGCGATATCTAGTGGGGTGCGATAATATATCACATATATTCCAGAACTCGAGCACCTATGGTTATATGCCTATGGGATCAGAGGTTGCATTCAAATTTCTGTCAAATCGTAGACACAACAGGTCTGCATTGGATCTGCTACATTACGTGTAACTCCCCGATGAAGCGTCCTCGGGCCCTGTATATGTATATGTCTAATACATACCAACGACCTCCCAGATGCAGTGCGAACACAGTTAAACATGTTTGCTCTATAAATCAGTGACCAACCCTACGGACAGTGTCGGTAATCACAAGGCTATGGAACGCCTTGTGAAATGGTCAGACACATGGCAACTATACGTTTTAATACACGGAAATGCAAATACACACTAGATAGGATACCTTTCTGACGCAGTATTCGCTGGCAGGTACTATAAGGGATGATTACAAACACTTGTTCATGTCTGGACAAGGAACTGTTTTATTTTTCATTATATAAATGTTCTGTTAGACCACACTTTAGAATACACGAGCGTAACATGGTCTCCCACAAAAAGGACACCATAGCAATAGAGCAAGCTAAACGTCATGCTACAAAAATAGAAACTGGGCTCAGCAATGCATCTTCCGAGAATCGTTTGAGAATTTTGCGTTTTCCAACTTTATTTTACAGACGACATCGAGCTGATGTTGTTCAACTTTTTAAAAGTATGCATAGCGATGAGTATGTGATCTTAAGCATTATAAAACTATAATTAAGATATTACAAAAACTCACGGACACACGCTTAAACTCGGTTAGATCTTTTCTGGAACGAGTAGCATCTTGCAAACATAGTAATCTTTATCAGACTCAACGGTGACAGCAAGTTATATTGTTCAAGAGGAACTAAACTCAGATTGGAAGGATAAGGACAACACGTTTTCTAACATACAAGTGTTCCCAGTCACGCAAAGTATGTTGTTTGAACACACCCAACGAATTGGTAGAAAGGGTAAAAGCAACAGACCAAAACGTGTAGATTTTGTGAGGATTAAAGACAAACTTAGAACCCGGCCCGAGGCGGGAATACTCGTATCTTTGGGGACTTCCCACTTACAGTAAAAGAAGAACGTATAAAACTTAGCCCGTTCTTCATGGAAGCAAGAGAAAAGGGAGCGAAAGTGTCTGCGCTATGACAAGCTCATGATTGACGGAAAACTTTTTAAATATGACAATGAATCTGGGAACATTGTCCCTGTCCCCAGTCCCAGAGTAAATAGGGGTATGGTCAAGGTCCACAGTTTGTAAATACGTTAAACTCAGCAATTGATGTTTTTTTTGGAGTGTGTCGCTTGGAACTTTGAAGGTTTATTGTAAAAAATAATAATAAAAACCATCGTGATGAAATATACAAAACAATTAGGGATCTTGATATCTTTGCATTTATGGAAACTTTCCAGAAACAAACATGAATAAACAAATCATTTAAAGACTATATTGTTTTCGAAAATATTAGAAAACTGGATGTAAACAAAGCATCTGGAGGTGTCGCGGTGTTCGTTAAATATGAACTTCGTCAATACGTGACGAAAATAATGTCAGACAAATACGATGAGATGGTGTGGTTAAAATTTTGAGTTCCACAAATTGGTGCTAGCTTTAACACTATAGTGGTGTTTGTGTATATGCCTCCGGAGGGGTCAATCTTCTGCCATAACAAAAACACTGGCAATGGTATAAACATTCGTGAAGATGCTATCAGTGATATAAAGGACAAATACATTGGTTATGATGTCATTGTGGCTGGTGAGTTAAATGCTAGATCTGGTAGGCTACTGGACTTTATTCACTGATGATGACACTTCTCACACTGCTGGTTTAGAAAACGTGTATTCCAGCACTCATAATAACGTTAGTGCACGTAACAATGTTGACACAAATCTAAACAATTTTGGTTATGAACTTGTTGAAATGTGTGCTTTACATAACATGCTCATTGCAAATGGCTGAATGTCAAATAATGTAAAAGGTGACCTCACATATATAAGTGGTAGAGGTGGCAGCCAAATAGACTAGGTGCTTGTAGATGGGTCATTATTTAGTTGTGTTATATGTTTAGACATTTCCCAGTAAACTTTAAGCTAAACCTATTAAACAACCATGACAACTCTGTGGGTAATAGCGCATCTTCAATCACCAGTGCAAACCCATGTAACAGATTTAAATGGAAACCACTAAAAGCAGATGATTTTTCATTGTTAGTGAACAGCAATGCTTTTAAAGACGAGCTTAATGCTATACCGTCTGAACAGTGTACTTGTGTAGATGTTCTTACAAATAAGCTTACCTAGTTGTTATGTAATGTTGAAATCAAATGAAATACGAAGTGTCCGAACAAAGTTAATGTACCCTCGAAGAGTGGCACGTGGTTCGGGGATGAATGTGAACACTTAACACGTCGTAAATGATCAACGATTCGGAAATACTGGCTAAATATGTGGATGAAAACAAGTGTGACAATCTACTTGTCAACGGAAATGTAAGGACGTCACAATGAAGAGTCGCTTATAACTTCGTCTACCAACAATAACTCTAAAGATTTTAAAAAAAGAAAGAAAGGTAAAGTCTATCCTTTGACGGGGAGTCTGCATTGCAAACAACATAGCTCCTGAGGAATGGAAAAACTAATTTAAAACCTACTCAACCCAGGCATTGTCTCAGGGGATAACGTATGGAGTGATCAAACATCAAACTTTGTGAGTGACCATAACCGACAGTGTAGGACGTGTGACACAGTAAATCTTAACTCGCCACTCAACGACGACATCACAGAAAATACCACTCAACGAGGACATCACCGAAAACACCATTCAACGACGACATCACAGAAAACGCCACTCAACGACATCACCGAAAACGCCCACTCAACGACGACATCACCGAAAACGCCACTCAACGACGACATCACCGAAAACGCCACTCAACGACGACATCACCGAGAACGTCACTCAACGACGACATGAGCGAAAACGCCACTCAACGACGACATCACCGAAAACGCCACTCAACGACGACATGAGCGAAAACGCCACTCAACGACGACATTACCGAAAACGAAGTCACAGATCCAGATGAGGACATTATTCCTGGGGAATTTTTTCAACCAAACCATCCATTTAGAATTGATCGGGCACTTAAAAAACTGTTTTATCTCATCTTACAAAGTGGATATTTTCCCAAAAACTGGCATACTGGTTGAGTAAAATGAAAAGAAAACATGAAAAATAGAGGTAGACTATAAGAGTGCATTATTAGGAAACAGCTCCCCATCTAATGTAAATATGAAACATTTGATAGTTCTTACAAAACTGTACTGGAGTGTTGCCTTCTTGATGGACTGCTGCAGATTTCTAGGGGGATGGCGTTCTATTGCATTATTGCAACGGGGAAGAAAGGGTATTTGCAAAAAAGAAAGGGGTTGAGTATTTCTTGACAGTCTTGCGGGGTGATGGATGTGCAGTGGCATTGGTGATAGCTGTCTTTTGATAAACTCTGTTGTAAAATAGGCATAGTATGTCTAGTCTGGCTACATATCTTCTCTGGGCCAAAGTTAACCAATCCAAACTCCTTTTAAAACATGTCCAACACGCTCGCAAGATGAGATACCTCACCCGATACCCACCCAGCAGCTCTGTGTTGGACCATTTCCAGTAGGTCAATTCGATCTTGCATGTATGGGTCCCAGCCACAGGTGGTGTCTTGTATTAAATGTAGGCTGCAGCCTCCCCCCCCCCTTTTTTTGCCTTTATATTTCTTTATATGTATCCTAAAGTTCTGTTGGCTAGGCTTCTTTGGTTGTATGCTTATTCCAGGTCAAATATGGTGGTATGATTACACGAAGGTAATTCCATGTCCCTCCTTTTTTCCCATACATATATTTGCATCTTGTAGACTGCTTATCGCTAAGTATATGGCGTATCGTCATCAAAGAACCACACTGTAGATGATGGGTTAGGTAGTAATTCATTTATAGAGACCATAAACCTACCTGGGCCGAAGAATGAGCCCTGAGGACACCGGATGTTACCAAGACTGAGCCCTGAGGACACCGGATGTTACCTTTACGTTTGATGATAAGTCACTTTCAATGGTCACTTGTTGTGTTCGTCCTGTTATAAAGCCTCTCATCCGAGAATATGGTGCCTACTGCCATATTGCTGAAGTTTGAATAGAAGTTTTGAATGGTTCACTTAATCAAAAGCTTTGCTGAAATCCAGTAATACGACTGTCTGCTTATAATTAACTGTCTTTAGATTGGTTTTTAGGTCCTCCATAAGCATGACTAGTTGGGTTTCACAACTACGTTTCCCTCTCAAGCCATGCTGGAGTTAAAACATGATGTTGTTCGAATCGAAGTGTCTTACAAAGCTTAATGCAACAATATGGTCCATGGCCCTGCAAAAACTACAGGTCTAGGATATAGGACGGTAGTTGGGTGTTCTATATGTTTCACCTTTCTTAAATAAAGGGGCAACATATGCAGATGTCCAACGGGATGGATGTTTACCAGTTTGGTATGACGAATAGAACAATACCTGTCGGTAATATGAGTGCCAGCTCACTAGGAGGTTCTGTGAGGACTAATGGTTTGATGGCGTCGGGTCCAGCGGCTTTATGTGGATTTAGTTTTTTAAGAAGTTTATCAATTCCGGCAGCTGAGGGAGTAATGCCTGACATTGGATGATACTTACTTGTATTCCTTGATCAATCTTTTTTATGTGACCGATACCTTAGGGATCTTGTCGACTGTTATTCATAATGCTGAATCAATCGTTTTTAATGTGGCCGATACCTTAGGGATCTTGTCGACTGTTAGTCAAAAGCTGAATAATTTCTTAGAAGTGGAAGGCTAATGGTCAGTAAATGTATGTTCATGATCACCTGTTTTAATACATACCTGTTGTGGGATTCCCTGTACTGGATGTTGGTAACGTCTTTGTTGGTAACGTCTTCTCTGTCACCTTCCTTTTTGTTTTTGTTTGTAGAACATACTGTCTCTCTCGTCCTGGTGTGACGTCTGATGTTCTGTTTCACCCAGGGAAGGTGTTGTTGCTTTCCAATTGTTCTGGTTGGAATTTCCTCTGATATAGCTTTATCAAGTTATGTTATACATTCTTGCCATTGTGTTTCAGTGGACTTACAATTGTGATTCTCGACGAAGCTATTTTTCTCCCACTCTTCCTTTTTGTACATATAGTGGACCTTACACGTAAACCGGCCTCATATACCAATTTGTTTTCTATGGTGAAATGATGACACCAATATTTCTTTTACCTATGAAAAGTTAAACTACATCGAACAAACTGGTATCAGCTTTGCCGTGAATGAATATTTTTTTAGATCAATTTTATGTACGTGTCAAACATAAATACAATCATACAATTTTAAATATATTTTGGAACATACCTAATCATACACAGGCAAACACAGGCTTATTTGACACGAATATAGAGTAATTGTATATTTTGAAAACACTCCAACACTTCATGTGACAGTTTGTAACTCGGAACAATTCACACTGAAAACAAAGTTTCTTGTATCATCTATTTTAAAAAAAAAATATTACTGCAGCCTTACTATTTTTCCACACACCATCACAAAATGGTAATCATCTTCTATAGAATTCATATTACATATTTTACACAAGCGTCGTTCTATGGGAACCTCTTTGTACTTGTTTAAACACCATGTTCCACAATAAAAAAAAACCCATCATGTACGTCATTTCACTAGCATATGAGAGTACTGTATGCCTACTTTTCAAACACGCAGTAAGTGCTCTGCTAGCTAATTTACAAAGTTCACGGACAAAATAGGTGATAGACCCCAAAACTCATCAAACCATAAGTCGAAGTAATTTTATGCTTGCATAGCGGAACTGGAATGGGTCGATCGTCGGCTAGCAGATAGCTCAATTGGTAGAGCGTCCATCTGGAGTTCGGAGGGTCCCGAGTTCGAACCCCGGTCTGGCCGTTGCATTTCCACACGATCTGGAAGCGTTCTTGAAACATTAGAGTGTATCAAATTATATATTTTTTTTAGCAATCCTTTTCATCCGATACAAACAATTTTAGGATACTTATTTTTCAAAGCATTGCCGAGCGGAGCTTGTTTTCTTTTTTTGAAACAAAACTTAGATGGCCAAAATGTTAAAGGTCTTCTTCTGTAGCAACCTTTTGTTATTTTAACACATGTATGAGAATAGAATCTCTACAATTAAGCATATAAGAATTAGCAATCGATTCTCTGTAGCCACGGTACAAGTGTGGGTCATAATATGCTTTTCTGTCGCGCGGTTTGAGGCGTTTTCTTCTGATATTGTTAAAATAGAGTTTTTCAGTTAAATGGATGTGGTGGAACTGCAAATATTTTTTTTCTTTTTTAGGTCTTGAATGTCTTATTCCAGGCTTTTCAATTAATCACCAACAGTTAGGTTTCACAGCTATTTTTGGACCTTAACCAAGGTGTTCAGAGTAATTTTACATGTTTTATGGGTTTATATCGACTTTCGGTAAAAATGCCACCCCAATGATTACTCTGAACACCTTAGTTTAGGTCCAAATATAGCTGTAACAAATTATCAGGTCCATGTGGTAGGTCCGACCCTTTTCATAGATGAACAACTCTGGTACAACCGGTCAAACCGTTTGGAACGTGATAAAAGTTAAATTTCGAGACTTAATATGTCATTTGGAAATATTGATGTAACACATTGTGTGTGTGTTTTTTTTAATTTTTAATAATTGAAATATCTTTAAACTCATTCAAGTGTCAATTCCAGCCAATTTATTATAGTCAGTACCACTGCAAAATTTAAAAAACAATATGCATAATACATTTTAAGTAATCTTTTACTGATAAAACAGCCCCCGTATAATAACCTTTCGGGTCAATTATGCTATATTTTGGTTGATTAAATCATCATCTGCGAGAAAAATAACCTAAACAAGTTTTTGCTTCTCTGACATAAGTCACCCTTAGGATGTAAAAACCATAATAACATGTTCTGGTCAATTCCTCGGTATCGTGGCAAGTCTTTCTTGTCTTTAGTCGCGACCCCTCACAACCGAGAAAAACCAACATGGCGTCAAATGCTGTGGCTTCCACAACATCGGTTGAAGAAGGAGATGAGGTAAGGTTTACCGAAGTCTGTCAAGTAATTCTGGCTCCAATGTTGTATCGAAATTATTTGTATGTACGTAACTGAATTTTGGCATTTGAAAGCTTGACGTTAAAAGTGAAAAACAAAAGTGTGAGGTGTGTTTGGATATGTTGACGTTTTGCCAAGTGACAGGTGTTTGTTTGACAGCTTATCGACTTTTGTGCCGTAAAAGTTAACACTTCGAATACACGCCATTTTCGTTTGTTGTACCAATGCACGTTCATGCTGCAGAAAAACGCCTGTTTCAGCTGATATCAACTTTTAATTAAAAAAGGAAGGAAGCGTTTCCTTATCGCTACATTTCCGTTCGTGTATCGATACACAATATGTATCGTCTAGTCATAGGTTTCGGCGCGTCATGTGTTTCGGCGCGGTCATTGTCGAGCTGTATCGCTTGACTGCATGACCTCACGGGAGGATATTATAGGATATTCGTAAATTGTATGTAGAGTGCCAAAAATTACAGGAAGATTGCACAATAAAGATAAGCATTTGTAACTCATTAGGAAACGTGTAAATGATGCACTTTTTATCTTTCTTAATATCAACTCATTTCTGAAAAAAATATCATATTGAATAAATGAAAAATGAAAAAAGAAAAGAAAAATAATTTACCATAAGAAAAACCCTATTTTTCAAAATTTGACTATGTACACACAAATTATTAAAAGATTCGAGATCTATTATCAATAAATAAGTAAATTGTTATGAAAGAAATATTTCATTTAAGATTAATATAATTGAAAAATTGATAAAAAAAATGTTAAAGTGAAATGTTTGTTTGGATAACTGGCCATCAAAGAACATACAAATGAACTAGAAATGAACAGTGAAGGTTTTGTCAGTGCCGACCTGAGTGCAGTGGAGGCGGTATCCTTTTTTTAGTACATGTATTCAAGTTGTCTTTCTTTGAATACTGAATCAAAGTCGCTGCTGACAATTAAAAAAAATAAAGTTTGTTGCTAGGTTTTAGATTCCATAAGTAGATTATACATGTTAATCTCGGCCATTGGTCCTTCAACAGTTTTCTGCTGATGTCAGGCAATTCACAAAAAATATATATATTATGATATCATACTATTGGGAAGCAGATCATACAAAATATTGTAACAAACAATCACATGGAAAACTAACCTTTTCGAGGTGTTTTTATATTTGATTCCGATCTAATAAAAAGGTAATACCAGTAGTAAACAAGCTATTTTTTTCTACAACCATTCAAGTAAAACAGGCTGTGAACTAACTTGTTTTTGCCTCAATTCCTTTAAAGCGACTAACGACATATAAACGTGTTTTTTCCTGTAATTTCTTTCTAGATTACATCTATTTATATTAAGAGTA
>JAUMHH010150761.1:0-19473 GCA_032359455.1 Chlamys rubida | reverse complement strand
TCAGGGTTCCAAGGTCAAGGCCAAGGTCACGGTTGCTATATAGGGGGCATTCATGTCTTATAGACATTTTCTAGTTTTCTATCAATTACCCATAAATATTTGTTAAAAAACCCCAAAGAATAAGAAAAGAATCCATGACAACAAGATCTGATAATTCAATTGATATAAACCCACATTTTGATCATATAAACATCACTGAAATCGGAGACACAGTGCAATGAATCTGTTGGTGAGAATCCAAACTTAGCGAACCAGACACAATATTTTATGTTTTATTCAAATTTACGACACGCCTGACTGAGGTTGATATCACACGAGATTGAGTATTATAACAACCTATCAGGGGAAACCACGAACAGATGTGTGTTTATTATACCAGTTTACAATCGGGCGCTGAGATATAAACTTGCAACGGTCCGGCATGTATAGAAATAGCTACCACTATCAACTTCCTGACAATAAAACCTGCTCTAGAATGTTTACAATGCTCCATTCGCAAAATGTAATGTCCTTTTGACGAGTTTCCAACAAAAAATATATTCACGTAGCATGGCAGTTTCTCTCAACCGGAACCATAAAGCGGTATATTAAAGTCGGAAACATAATGTCAGAAAGTCCGGATTATTAGTCTCTAGACGTTTCAGCCGATCTGTTGCCAATGTTTTACGTGACTGTTACGGTCTGGCGATTACTTTAAAGTGAAACTGAGCAAGTACTCAAAATGCAGCACTCGCTACAGACAGGAGATAGCTATAACGAACGCAACGTCGTTGAATGGTGTTCAGTAACACATATGTTCAAACCTTAATTAGCAAAGTGATTAACTGCACATTAATCTAAACGTTATAATACAGGAATAATTGATCGTGCAGGAAATTAACATGGTTGCTGTACCGGAATATTGCATATTTCATTAACAATTCTAGTAATTAACATGTTCTTGAAAGTAGGTTTGGTCCAATTCAGCGCTGGTGCTGGAGATCGAGACTTCTGTGGAAGGTGACACCGTGGCTTAAGCACTTTTCTACGCGATTGTATTTTTATCACTTAAGTTTCTTAACGATTCAAAACAATTAACAGAAATAACAGTCAGTGTTCTGTCATGGTACGGTTATAATTATGAATGCAATGTCTCAGACAAGGTATTTGTTTTTTGTGTTTATGATGTCATTAAGTATCAACATGAGGTCAGCTGTTGTGTTGAGCTCAAAATCGATCAAAAGAGATACAAAGGATGAACCACTATACTTCCGAGAAAAAAAGTTAACTTCTATGTATACAACGAAGTTAAGACCTATCGGAAATGAACATTCGTTTAAATATGAATATTTAAAAACCATATGTGAACCAAAAGATTTATCGCTTACGTTTGAATATTTCATTTTAAAATGGCATTGTTCTGTCTGCATTTATTTCTATATCTTACCTAGCTTTCTTTGTCCTTTTTAAGTTGTATTTCAACTCTGCATGAAAAAGTCCTCGTTAAAATGTTTTGCAATAATCATCAAATGAAGCCAATTGTGAGCCTTGTGATGGCGGATACTGCTACAGACACCATATTGATGTGTGTAGCTTGAACGCCGAGATTGGTCTGCTAACGGTGATGAAGATGACAAAACATTCAAACTGACAGCAAAAAAAATCTCTATGCTGAAATGAGCAAAGTGGATGACAATCTATCATAAGTATTATATTTGGAATTTAGAAGCTCTTCCAGTCTTTGTGTCGATTGGACGTGATACATTATGTCTCATTCGTGATGCGTTAAAGGAACTGCAATCCAAAAAGTGACATGCAATGTAGAAATACAAAACCTGTAGATCAGTGATACTTTGGAAACAGGTGAAGCAAGAGGATTGTAGAACAAAATATTCAATGTATACACCAGCCGCATGGCTTGTTGGAACATGAGAAAGTTGAGCGTTAATGATTTTACAGCAAAGCAGGATGGAGAGGCCGGCGCTGTTAGTAAAGAGTCGCACATGAAGTGACACAACTGACGTTGATACCTCGTCAGCAGCGATTAAGGAAATGTCAGGGGAACAAAGTATAGCTATATTTTCAACACGAAGAAAGATTGAAAAAAAATAGAAATAACAATGTATTTTTTACAGTTTGATGCTATGATATTTTTGTTAGATTTGAGTAATAAAATAACATTCGTTCCTCTATAACTACCAGTTGTTACTAGTTGTAATGAGTTATCAATGCGAATGCCATTCCAACCCAAAAATCCCTAACATGAATGGAAATAAACCAAACTCAGGAGGATATGGTCCTGTCAAAACATATTTTAAGAGAACTAAAACCCCAGTTTGTATCGGTTCATTGGTAACAGGAGGGTTCATCAACACTCAGAACATGGACCGATCTTATCAGAAATCCTACGTCACTCGCACATGTAAGGGTTGTGTAAAAGTTCATTTTGAGCAGCCTTAGATGACAATACTATTACCAGAAGTGACCTGAAAACTAGATACACATAGATGTTACTTATTTTCATTTATTATTAAATAGCTTATGTAACCATATGATGTAACCACTGTCAAGACAAACGTAATACGCTCCCTCTCTGCAGCTAAATGGGCGATCCTAAATATGTTAGATGGGTTAGATGGTTGTTTTAACCATCTGAACAATATTGCACTTAACAAAATAGGGTATGTTAGGGAATAGATGAACTCAATAAAATAGTCATTTTTTCGATCCAATTAGAAACTGTTATCTGATAGATTTGTTTTTGACAGGGATTTAGCGGACCTATCGAAAATATCACGGAGTCAAATACACAATTAAGCTGCCACAGGTTAGTAAACAGTGATCTGATATCACCTACGTCATTAACATGGCTGAATCGTAATTGTCCACCTTTTAGTTTCATACTGATATTAAGGATGTATACCTCTGAGAAGCAAAACAAATCTTGAAATAATTCTTTTTCTTGAACGCAGTTTTGGAAGAAAGACTGAATGGCGTAGTAGAAAATGCAGAAAAGGAAAAGGTCCGTGTGATCGTTTTTGTGCTATGATCGGTCAAATATTCCAGTTTAACATAATATGATTTTAGGTGATTGTTTTGGTTTTAACCACATGCACAAGTGTGCTATCAGATATATATTAAAGTTTGAAGAATTGATAAAAATAATATTTTCTGTTAAATGATGGAAGTAACATTTCGGAAACTTATTCTTTGAAAAGTGATTCAAGTTACCTATACCCCTAATTTTGTAATGGAAAAAAAATCTCATTTTTTTATCATTTTTATAGATTTAACGCTGAATATAAACAGTTCTGATATTGAACTCTTTTTAATATTTAATGAATCAAAAGAAATTGTGTTTCTCTTTCTAAAACAGACACATAAATTGGGGGTCTGTGTGCTCATTTTTGTCCCATTATTATTTCTATTAATTTTCAAAACTCAAAAGTTCTTTAATTACACTAAATGTCAAAGAAAATACTAATGATGTATACTTTTCCACTTTGTTGCATATTATTTTCATCATATTGAACATTAAAAGGTTCTACAGCAAATTTGAGCTACAATATAATATCGCGACACAATGACGATTTAAGTGAACAATATAGTGTCACAAAAGGTCAAAGTTAGGCCTTTCGTGAAATGCAAGAAATACACATTTTCAAAATGGCCGCCAAATTGGTAATTTTTTAATCATTGTAAAACAAATTCTACAAACAACAGGCATCTTATTTTGACACATTTAACAGATGCATGTTTTTTTTTTAAATTAATCATAATTTGTTAAATATTACAAAAACCAGTTACACGAGATCAACACCAGCCTTGAATGTGATTTAACCCTCAGAAGAGTACATCCTTAAGTGAAATAGTGAAAATTAGCGAGCATACTATCGTTAAACAAGAAAATGTGCGTTGATAATGAATTTTAAAAGTGTGCCAGTAAACCTTGCATTTTATTGTTTTCGCTTATTCGAACATGCGGGAAATTACCAAAACGGTCTTTTCTCAAATAGAAATATCCGAGAAAGACCTTCTCACGTGTTGTAATTTTTTTCTGTTTTCTGATTTCAGATTATATTACAGGTGTATAAAGCTCAGGTTCCCCTCCCATAGAGTGCACGCCAGGAAATTCTGGACGTACATAAAGCTCTGTTCCCAATAAGATAGAAAACCCACGCAGATACATGTAATTGGTTTCATGAAATCATAGTAATGTGTTCACCTTTTTATGTACTTCGTAGAAAATATTGCTTTTTAAACACCTTGAATAATTACATCATCTGCTAAATGTCACATTATACATTTGATTAATGTGGCAACAGAAGCGATTGAGGCTTTTCAATGGCCATGAGAAATCCTATTACCGTAAAGTATAGACGGTATAAGGTTCTAATGACCAACAAATCGCTCCGTCCCCCTCCGAGGGAGGGCGCTAAATTCTCTTCAAAATCCTTGTCTCCGTCCGATAATTGACTTGGGCTATTTTTGCTTTACAATTCCCACTTAAATCTCAAAACAATCACATATGCAGACCTAGATCTTTATCTCTAATGTCTGGTTAGCTTACTCTTGCTAACACCGATAATGGGACATCATGCGGTTTTTAGGGCAAGCTGACAATACCTGTATCTGAGAGCCGTGTTTGTTTGTCCGGTTACGTCAACAGACATCGCCATGCCTATTAGTTCGGCGACAGAACAAGTGCACGCTAAGTATAAATGTTAAGGAAGGAGACAGCAACAATGGTATGTTTATACTGAAAATATTGACTAACAAATGAAACAAAAGTGATTAACTATCTCTGGGTATTTATCTAAAGTATTATATTGTGTTTAAAGTACACATTAGTAGGGCTAAAGTACCAAATTTCAAATGCTTTAAATGAATGTAGCAGTCCGGTTTGACCTATGAGCCAACTGTAAAACCCATAACGATTAGTGTAAGTCTATGTTCAGGTTAACGTATTCTACCATGCTAACGTACATAACAGTTACATGAAAGGGGAAACACAAGCACGGGCTTCTGATTTGCTTTTAAGCCGGTCAAAATCCTTACCCAATTCGAACTTTTAACTTTTGCTTAAGAAAAAAAATAACTTTAACAAAATAATACCTGTTAAACTACTCTTCTTTAAAATATCCATATTTATTCAATATTTTGTTTTCTTCTTTTTCATTCCTTTTTTTCATTTAAATTATTTATTTATCCGTTTATCTTATTTATTTATTCCTATTTCTTTCCCCCCTTTCCAACACCCACCTTGCGTTGAATTAGATATCATTGTGTCTGTGAGGTATCATGCAGGCGTTAAATCTATAACGCGATATGAATTTGTTTTTCAAACTGCTGTAACGTTTTAAAGATTCAACGCATTTTGTCTTTTTCAAACTAATTATTCTTTTTCAAATGGGGTTGTAACAGCGCGATAAAAACATGTACACCTGGCGGGCGTACAGGAAACTTACAAGAGAACTGAAATTGCCATTTGAGATGTTAGATGCTGACAAAGGTTTGAATCGACTTAGCATTAATATTGGGACAATCCCTACTGTATATACCGTTTTAACTTTATTGGATCGATATTTGCGCTTTCCCTAATCGCTAGTATATCAGGGAGGCTATTGTTGCAAGGCCTACCTGAATGGGTGGTGTCGTACGGATTGAACTTATTCCTTTTATCACAGATAGCCATCAAACGCAAAGAACGTGGGGAGATAAATAAATGGCATCAAAAACAACCATTTATATCTGAATTTAAAAGTATACGTCAAATTAAAGCATGATTTATTGTGATTGGGTTTAGAGTCGCTTCAGTTAAACATGGTACAAACACAAACGAATACATATCACGCTGTGTGGTATTCTTGATGCATATTTGACTGATCTGATCGAAAGTCAATATAATGAAATGTACATCAGTAAACGTCACGAAACCTTCAATATCATTTCTTTGGGAAGTTAAGTTCTGTTTACGCCACATCAACCTACAAACTACTGCGATATATCATATATCTCCCGTGACGCTGCGTTTAAATGATTATTATAACGATGTTCCTGATAACAAATTGCAAGCTTTGCACTTTGGTTATTTCATCATTGAACAGGAAATTGAATTAGTTTTCTCTTTATAGACTAAATCGCTGTGCAATACAAAGTCAATATCCAAATTATAATGTGAAACGTTAACGCAAATACGAAGCATGCACGAACCAAATCAAACTTCCTTGGTTTTATGATGAATGCTGCACTTTTAGAGCATGACATTTAAGTTTATCCAATAACTTCCTATGGAATCCTAGTGAGTTTTATTGATATGTCTCTGTTGCAGTCAGCTTCAAATGGGATCTTGTTGAACATCAAGAAAAAAACAAACAAAAACAAAACTCACCATTATTGCTGAGGTCAACCGATCGGAGTGAAGAGGAACCAAGCATATTTTCTCCTTTAATAAATCATAATAATAAGGATGGATTCAATAAAATTTTAATACGAGTTTAAGTTATTAAATAATCTTGGTCTGATGTTATCAGTTAGTGTTTTACAAACCAAAACAAAACAAAAACGAAAATTCGTCTTTTGAAATGAATCACTTTAAACTGATTTGATATTCTTCTCATAAGTGTATGAACGAGAATCAATTGTATACATCTTGCATGCATATAAAATCAAATTTACTTATCTCGTTATAGTGACGTTTCCATATATGTGTCTTAAAGCGAGATCAGATCAAGTGTTCCTAAGATTAATCGAGAAAACGTTTGGTGAAAACTCTGAATTAAAAACACTATGTATGATCAGTAAAAACGTCTTAAGCTATTTTAAAAATAGAAATGCATTCCGAAAACGAGGCTCCTGGGACAAATATACGCGATTTGCATGCTCGGGTAGTCTGTCGGTGTGGCATTTATTGCAATATAGCGAAGCACCGGCCTAGCTGGTCGTTCCTTCAAGTGGCTGTCCAATCGTAGATACATATCACTTTCTGTGTTTACCGAATAAGACGGATGGTGTTGCTGTTAACATTTTTTTCGGGATGCCATTCATAATGTATAAAATACTAATCATTCTGCATAAAAATTTAGAGGTTTTGTAAATGCAAACCTTTGGGAAAAAAGATTCTGCCAAATTGGCATAACGTGAAGTGTGTTATATCATATCATATATAGGGCTGGCATTGCAGATTGGAACAATCCATAAAAATACGACAAAAATTATTTAGGCATAAAATGAAAACAGGAGGTCAATAAATGTCAAAAACACGAGAAGATTATACAGTACAATCTAGATATTATGTCCCTTATTTCATTTGCCATCTCCTTTACGACCAACATATAACAAGTTTTCATTTTCCACGTTCTTTAAAATTTCTTAAGTTTCCACTGAGGAAATGATGTCAGTATAACGAGATGTTACTGTATGTACTCTTTCTATATGATTGCCATACAACATTTCAAACAAGAACATGAATACTATATATGGTAGTATATGTCTTGATAACAAGTTGTAGCAATAAGTTGATGTCGACGTGTTGGTCAATACGTACCCGGATGTATTACAAATCAAATAGTTGATTTATCGACATGAATTGTAGATTTGTTTGTGTGTTTGAGTGGTTTTACGCCCGCTTCACTACCGAGTAGTTCGGTTTTCAAGCCGACGAATTGTAGATATTCATCTAACTCTTTATACCACTTCAAAATTATATTATATATATGGTTCATCATCGTTACTGCCTTATTTTCTCATAACATTTTTTCTAGTGTTTCACTGCAGTTACAAAGGAGAAGAAAAGCATGCATATGTATGTACCATAAGTATGCCATTATGTATTAAAGAACTACTAGATTGTTAAGAGGAGATTGCTTTGTGTCCTAACAAGCAAAGGAAGTAATTTGTTACAGCTTCCATGCTACAGTCACATAACGCTTAAATGTGAAAGAAATCAATGAAGGACGTTGATTTGTGTTCTTTTTTATCATTGTCACAGACTTAATCATTATTTCTTAGATTGTTCTCTAAATTTTAAGCGTTCGTCACCTACATACTTGCCCAGATACGACAGGGACATCAGTATGGCTGATACTACATATACTGTAACAACGCTTCCCCTTCCACATCATCTCGCTAGACTGCCGGTCATCTCGCTAGACTGCCGGTCATCTCGCTAGACTGCCGCTCTTATGAAGGGAAGAGATGGTTTTCTTTTTATTTTATCTCCTCGGTTGCAGTTTTGTCTTCAAAACCAGATTTCATTATTTCACATGCGTCATCTTTTCCTTTTACCGTTATTTCAGGAAACCAATCCGTCTGATATGCATTTCCGTTTTTCAGTTCCATTGTGCACTTGGGATCAAATAACACTTGCATGTAAAAAACATTTATGAACTTTGAGAAAGGTAAATGATAGACTTCCTATTTTATCAGGGCGTGTAGAAATATGCTTTTAGAATAGCGCATTGATGGTTTATAACATGAAACGCGTCAGCTTTAGGTAAACCAAGGACACATCTGCATCAGGAACAACGTATATTGACTTATAAATCTGATCCATTTACGCACTACTCTGTGACTTCGGGCTAACTTACTGGTACCGACCTCTTTTTCGTAACCTTACCTTATAAATAACTCGGTGTAAATAGACGGTTGATTACTTATAGCTGTTGGGAATCGTAGGCAAATGTGAGATAAGAAGGCCGCAAGCAGAATAGAAGCAAGCCCTTTTCCCCTGCACTTCCTACCTTCGTGTAAGTCACTTTCGATGGTCGTCTCTGGAAAACAAAATACAGTTTCCCCCATTTATTTTGCAGATTCAAGTATATAATTCTGACCCCCTATCAGCTATTGTGGATGCCGTGACGACACATCTCGGACAATATTGACAAATAATCTTATTATTGAAGTATACGGGCCAGGGGAAAATCTGTCAAGTCCGGTTTTCCCGTCAGACACCTTTGTCAATAATAATTTCAGCTGGAGGGTAAAGGGGGATGGCTTGAAAGAAATGTTTTCCAGCGCCAAATATGTTTCAATTGTATTTTTTGAAAGTCTGATGTCAGCATATCGGTCGGACATTGTGAGCTTTTTATTGTAAATGACAAATGTGTCTTTGCCGTGATTGCCGGCGGAGTGATATTTGTGTGGTAATATGATGTGACAAGGCTGTGCAGGAAATGCAATTTATACCCTGTATCATCCGCACCAGACGGCTGGATAAATGGTATCAAATATAGGTTGACCTTGAATATGATGACATCGCCATGCCTGTGGTGGAGGACGGGGGAGGATAACAGACCATATCACCATACTATTGTGCATTAAACTAAGTGTTTCTCCTCTCCAGATATAACACAATAGTCCTTCATAGTGTATACAATCCGTTGGCTATTTGTCTGTCAACGTTTGGCAATGTAAATCATATAATATTATAAAATCCATCCACTTTCTTTCTTTTTACAGATGTCACAGTATTTATGCAAATCTGAGGAATGTTGTTGGTGAAGGTCACTGCAACTATAAATCCAAACAGACCTTTATGATTGGTTTAGCCAATATTGTGTTCTAATGTCGGTGAATGTTACCACCATAGAAGAATGTTCTCATGTCGAGGAAAGCATACTCCGATAAATGTCAGAATAAAGATGCAACTTCCATAATTAGATGTGAAAAAGACAATTAACATTGACATACAATAAACAATATCAGAGTGTTAACAAAGTAAGGACACAATCGATTTTCACAAGGACAAGACGACAATAGGACAGGAACACATCAGACGCCAACAATTACAAGAGGAAGTGTTTCCTAGCAGAACAGAAACTTAGAGGGTATACTAGTGTCGATAGCTTTACGCTCACGTTAATATTTAGGATCTAGTTTAGCCGCACAATATGACTTCTCGGTCGGAAAAAAACCCATTCTAGATAGGACATTAGGCCATAAGCAATTAGGAGTGACATCTAAAAGTATTTGTGGTGTCACGTCTTACGATAAAGCACCTTAGAGTTATTTTACAAATTATATAGGGCGCTATATAAATGTTGCTTATATATCATCATTAATATTTCAAATTGTAAAATTATAAACAAAATCAAATCTATGTACTTATAGTGATGAAAGATATAACAGTAATATGGTAGATATCATTTTTAATCGGAGTGCGGACCCCCTTGCATTCTCTCTTCACCATGTTTATATATCTTTTGCTTTCTCATGTATACTTTTGATTTAACATTAAAGTAATATTATACATTGACATGTTTTCAAATAGTTAAGCAGAATTATTGATCCTTTTGGGACTTGCATGTGAAGACCCTCGAACATCAGTCTATCAGAAAAGCTCTTGTTCTTTGTACTGATTACAGTGCCCATTGTTCATTACATTTGTCAGCAATGATAAACGTCACATTATCTCAATTTTCAAAGTTCAAAGCTAATTTTAAAATTGTTTTGTGATCAGTAAAGGATATGTTTGTTGTTTTTAAGTTATTACCTGTCAGAATTGATAAATGAAGGTTACGATATTAATCTGATCTATGTTTTCATTTGTAGGCTGTTTAATTAATCATCCAGTATCAAATCAACTTGAGTGTGTAATGATTTGTAAATGACATTAAAATCACGAACGAAACCATTAACGTTAGCGGGAACGCAATCAAAAATCAAAATCACAGAATGTTTCATCACTATGTATACATTGTGAAATACGGGATGTATACCAAAAAATGAAATCCAAAATCATCTATTGGTACAAAAAAGATATCTGAACATTTAATTGTCATTTTAAAATAACATAAACAGATTGTATGCCAATCGTTTTGTTTGGGTATTGACACGATCTATTAATTACATATCAAAATGGAAACTTTTTTTTATCACATTTCAAAGAATGTATGTGGATATCTACGAAAACCCATGTTTCCTCTGACCATTAAGTCTTGACGTCATATTGTCTTCAATTTGTGACGTCACATTGATATGAAGTCATACCTTATTGGTGCTGAATCCGGAACGGAATATATATTACATTGAGTGATATAAATGGTACAACAACACATGTTTCACTGCGCTCTTTCAATGGGAAAACATCTTCAAAAATGTGATGATTAAATTGGTGCTGAGGAGCGGTATCCAAAAGGAATATACAACCAACGATATCTGTAAGCAGTAGAGAATGATATCCCCTATACATCCAATGTTTTACTTCATTCTTATGGCCAAACAGAAAAGGAAATATGTATCTAATGAAGCATAGCAAAAAGGTACTACACCGTCAACACAAAATGAAAAAAACAGTGTCAACGTCACTAAGACAGGAGGAACCGGTAGATAATCCAAAAAACATGATTCTCCACAAAGAAATTGAAACCACACCATGCCGACGACATTAAACTTCAATAGGATTTGTGATTGTATTAAATGTTGAATGTGTTACAGGAGAATTGTCGTGTCTATTTCCATCATCTCACATATTATTTTTTACACAAATTTCCCCGACATGATGTCATCATGTACAACATGATATGTATTAAAATTGAAACGTTGATTAAAATTCTACGCTAAAATTAAATTATTTTTGAATAATTTCCTTGTAGAATCAAGGGAAATCATCTAAACATTTAAATTTGACAATAAAAATCTAAAAGGAAATATAACGTATTTTTCTTTTTTTTTCATTGTAACTTTTAAAATACCACTTAAACACCATAATGTGTACTAAGCTTATTGCATTACATTTAACCATATGTATTGTGATTTTAGAGACATTACAAACTCTCCTTTGGAGAACCATAATTGCAAGAATATCTGACTTCATCGATTCTTCATTTCCCTCTTATCAGGAATACAAAATGTGTAGAGTACTTAAATAACTATAGCGTGGTGCATTAAACGGACGGGGCGGTGTTTTTGTAGTCCTTGTAGAGAGATGGGTTGTCTTTGTAGTCCTTGTAGAGAGATGGGTTGTCTGTGTAGTCCTTGTAGAGAGATGGGTTGTCTTTGTAGTCCTTGTAGAGAGATGGGTTGTCTTTGTAGTCCTTGTAGAGATATGGGTGCATTCAGTTTGATGAGAGAGTTATTGCCCGTGTATTGATGAATGGTCATTTTCTATCGGTGCACCTCTTTCAATGAAAATTCCTTAATTTTCCTTCTGATATTATTAATATGTTCATCAAAATAGCATATCGATTATAACGACTTTTCGAAAACCATTGGCTAAGGCAAACCTTATGTACTGAAGAAAATAATAAAACATCAACGCATACATCCTGGCTCAAGCCGAGCTGAAGTTTAAATCTCCGTGTTAACTCTATGGGAGGTGAAGTTTAAATTTCCATGTTAACTCTATGGAAGATGAAGTTTAAATCTCCGTGTTAACTCTGTGGGAGCTGAAGTTTAAATCTCCGTGTTAACTCTATGGGAGCTGAAGTTTAAATCTCCGTGTTAACTCTATGGGAGCTGAAGTTTAAATCTCCATGTTAACTCTATGGGAGGTGAAGTTTAAATCTCCATGTTAACTCTATGGGAGGTGAAGTTTAAATCTCCGTGTTAACTCTATGGGAGGTGAAGTTTAAATCTCCATGTTAACTCTATGGGAGGTGAAGTTTAAATCTCCATGTTAACTCTATGGGAGATGAAATTTAAGATCAGCTTGAGGCAGTGCTCGGTGGTACTGGGGCCGGGTACCTCTATCGCCCAACATTGTGAGTGTGTCTCATGCTAAGATAAGTGTAATATCTTCAAACTTTACATAAATACTTAAGTTGAAACTCAGTTTGTGGTGGACTTGGTGTAATTTGGGACATTGTGGCCTGGTCTGCCCCACCTTTCGTAATGCTTGTTTAAGAGAGGAATATTCCACTTTGTTATACTTTCCCAAATTTCTTATATTGTATTTCAAATAAAGTAAACCTTATTTTACATACAGCATATATGTCACCTCATTCATAAGACATTTCCTTCATTCAAGGTTTATTATTGTGTATATATACATACAGATTACATCCAATTGCTTAAGTATAACCAATTAAGTGTATGATTTCTTCAAAATCTGCAGTACTTTACTTTTCTTCTATCATTTATGCCTCAAATACTGGATCTTTCAGATTTTTGTTATAGCAGCCTTTATCATCACCTGATTTAACCATTGATACAAGATATATTTTGAAGTTGCATGTCATTATATTTACTTATTACAGTATATAAATAAATTCCAGTCTGTAGTTAATTGTTTACAGAATTTTGAAGCTTTCTACACATTAAACATAAATACAGCTGCTGGAAGTTTCGCTGAAAATCCCCGGGAGGCAAAACCAAAATTAACATTACATACACGTGTTTGTTATATTCTTTATTGACGATACCGGCGTCTAAGTTGTTTATCTGTGTCCGAGACGAGATCGCTAGCTCATGATTCAACACCAGATGAAATAAAACTCCTAGGACGATCGATGTCTGTACCTAAATGAAGAGAAATCGTTGTGGTTGATTACATTTTCATTCTTTCTAAACTTAACAGTACAATCCATATAGACTGAAACGGCGCGGAGGGATTTAGTTTGTACTTATATATTTTGATAAAGACCTGTTTACATGTCTGGGTAATAATTATCCCTCCGACAAACGACCCTGATGGATAATGAAGGTTCAGAGAACCGATGCTACACGCATGCGTCAGTTTTATGTCACCATTGCTACAAAGATTCTAGATCCAATTCATCAAGATCCAGGAGCTCAATATTGCATCAACTCATTTTCATTTCTTTAGGAAAATATAAGTATATTTGTTGATGAGCATGCACTTTTGTTTTCGTCTCTATTAATGAGGAAGTATCACGTTAACAAACTATGCCATTAGCGTGATGAACCTTGAAACAGAAGATTTTGTTTAAATACGATATTTAACGTCCCCGCAACATCAAAAGTAATATAAAGACGATGATATAAAAGAGTTATGTCTGTTAATTTGGCAGTATATCGTATTTCCTCATGATGATAGGAATGTGTGGGACAACCACTACATGGTTAACTTTCAGCCTAGGACAGGTCAATTCGGCTTTCGGCAAACTGATGATTGAGTTTAGAACTTAGATTGCTGTTTTGAATCAATATCACTTAACAATATGTAAGCGTATAGTTTTAATTGTTCAGCAATGATTTCATTGAATAATAAACAGAAATTTTAAACTTTATAAGATGGTGAAACTGCATACTAACGCATGCTAATAGGACACTGCAGTTTAAAGTGGTTATCAAAGCTCCATATTAGTTTGGTCACTGTTGTGGTTATTAATGTCGATTATTCTAGTTACAAAAGGATGTATATGCGCTTCTCCCATTTTGTTAGATCTCTACCCATATTATGAAACACTTTCGACATGGAACTTTATTTTTCACCTTTAGTACGACTGATGAGTCTATATAGGCGATAGAGAAAGCCAAATAAAGCAGACATTGACTTGACCATATATAGCATATTTATTGCGCATATTTAATTTTGTGACTTAGCTTGAATTATTTATATTAGTGAACACTTTAATGTGCAGTTGATAATGGGAAAAGAGGAGGGGGGAGAACAACGATTACAGAAGTAACCTTGAGGAGAGGTAGTATAAACCACGGGTTACAGAAGTGTTAATCAGAAGTGGTTACTCTTTATAACACAGAAACACAGGAACGAGCATCACGCTACGGTGGTACAAACCGGGACAAGGGGAGACAACTATCGAGAGAGGAGGGAAAGACGGGAAGGTCATCACGGGAATAAACACGACTGATTTCGTTTCCATTCGTTTCCAAAAGTTTGAGAGCAGTGTTGATACGAAATCAATACCTTAGTCGTAATTCAATCCAAAGAGGCTGCAGGGCACAATACTTAATCTGAATCCTGATGACACAACAATGCTGATGGAAGCATAGAATCGAATTACTCTGACGGGATTACGATTGAACGTAACGATTTGGGGCACTGCGCGTTCACAGCTCGTTCGTAGTAGACCTAGTCTGGATCAAGACAGTCAAATCCACGTCGTGGTTGACACAAAAAAACTACCACACAGTGCTGTCTCCTCTCCCGCTAGTTGAGATACTGACATGTGTGTAGTGTTGCTTAAACAGATACTTACAAGCACGAGATGGATGAAAGCTTTATCAAGCTACAGTTTAGGCAAACATTTTAGATTTTTAACATAACAGCCGCAGGGTGTTACAAACAACAAACAGTTAGTTTTGATAATTTCTGAATTATAGCGTATATAAAAGTGGTTGTTATCTGATAAACCTAATTTAAAGAGAATTCAAAGGAAGATACACATGGTCTATTGTTTATTAAATAGAGATACGTACATTTTAAGGTCGACTTTTTGAACGAATCGCATGGTAATTCGACCCCTTTTTATCTATTTGTCACGATTTTGCGGAAGCCATGCGGGAGTTTTGTTCATGAAATGGAGATTCTAATTAGATTTCTTGAACAAACCATGCAAAAATTAAATTCCATTTTGATCTATTGGTATCCTACATTAGTATGGTATAAAGGTTTCCAATAGGTATCTAGACAAGTGCTTGAGATATGAATTCTACCATTATTTATTGCCTCCGATCTCAGTATTACGCACAAGGTGCCGCTTGTTATGATTACATAGTTCTCTGGGTCGATCGTCATTCCCTGTGGCGGTGATCGACCTTTTCAATCAGATTGTTTGAAGTGGAATTGGAAAACATAACTTGCACATTGGGATACAGCAGAAAACACTCTGAATCCATCAGATTTTGAAATAGCAACGCTACGAAAATATAGGTCAATGTTGATTATCGACCTTCAGAATGCAAGAGCGGGATTACCTCAGCTGTGTATGCATGTTTTTGAGAATGCTAGCACGCTCATTGTATATAATCTTATAAAATACACATTAAAAACTACGTCAGAATAAATTGGTGCTCAGCATGCCCCCCTTTTCACTAACAGCCGAAGACTACCTTAGTAATCATAGCCATCCTATCCTTTATGCGTAAATTGTTCGACAGTGTTTATACCTTGATGTGGATTAGACTAATTACTATGTATAACATTGACGCACGTGAGTTCATGTTATTAGGACAACTATTATTTGTAATAGATTATAATAGATAGGAAATGCTATTGCCGTTATTGAAAAAGCAAAAATATGAAAGACTCTCAGCATCATCAACTCGACCTTTGTATACCTTTATAATTTCCATTTCCATGACAGTTGGCTGCACTTAAACGTTACTATCAGAAACTAAAATTGGTAGTCTTGGAACAGTAGGTGTGAAATATTCGTCGAGTCATTTTCTGAACTTTAACCGTTATGTTTTGAAATGACGGAAATTTTGCTCATCACACGAACTTTTAAATTTCATTGGTTTATGTTTATTCAATTGTTACAGTTGTAAGAAGAAAAAGAAAAAAAATCAAACATAAAAGGCATACGTGCAAGTGTCGGGATTTGTAACCTGGATTGTATAAGCGCTTTGTGACGGCGTGCTATGTTTGACATCGCTGTTGTTAGAGTGTGCTCCATAACCACTACTTAAACACTATCTGGTTCGCCGACTTCCTGTCCTCAACCTATCATCAAAACTTCCGGTCCAAATGTTACTTCGCGCGCAACACGCCCATTATCCTCTCTGATTGAACGATCTGGGTTTTAGCTTCGGAATTGCTCTAGGCGTCGAAACTCTTCTGGTGCCACTAATATAATAAAGCATGTTATTGTCGAAAAAATGAGTGCCCTTGACCTCGCGTGATTGTTTAACCTATCAATCATATCCATGCATCAGTAACTACATTTACACAGATCGAGTGGTATTAAGATTCATTAGCCTAGATTGACTTCTTTTCTAACTGAACTGAGTGAAGTGTTCTATAAATGAAGGAAAAGAATTTACATGAGAACTTGTTTTCACAACCCGATCTTATGATAAAACTTAATAATAATTAGAAACAGCTTTAAAGCTTACCAGTATTCAGATTCTTCTTTGGAAAAACAAACAAACACATGTTTAAGCAGAGGAAGACACTCAAGGACTCATTGAATAAAAAAACAAACAAAAATCAGAAAAAAATAATCACATGTAATAAAAATCGACCTTAACTTTGAGAAAGAAGTATCGTGATCGTTATCTGATCAGTGAGATTCGAATCCCAGAACTTTGAATTGTGTAATTTTAAAATTCCTGGAAATATTAGTAATACTGGTACCTTAACGTGTCATTATTCTGACCAGCATGTGACATTCTATATTCCTCATTCTTACACACATACAGTTTTCTTACTACTCTCTGAAATTTTCAAATTAAATCAGGAAAACTCGCTAACGCTCTTTTTCTTTTTATAAATTGGAAAAATAATAACACCAATAAGATCAACATACTCAACATTCGTAATGAGTTGTAGATACTCTATTTCACATTATTATACTGAAAGGAAGTGCCGGAGCAGGAATCTCTTTTGACAGGTACCTCCTAAGTCTACGAATCACGCAACGTATGAATTCGTTTGAGGAAATAAGTTTGCTAAAAACATTGAGTTATAATTTGATTTTGATCAATTTTGAGTGTTTGTATAGATAACCACTTGTAAAAGATAAGCATCCAGTATGGTATTACATCGCGTATAAATGGACAAAATGGAGTAGCATGAAGCCAAAAAGCGCCAATTTTCAGACAGTTTAGGATTCTAACCAATCAAACAAGAGGAATGTGTTCATCTTCAGACAGTTTAGGATTCTAACCAATCAAACAAGAGGAATGTGTTCCAATCCTCAGACAGTTTAGGATTCTAACCAATCAAACAAGAGGAATGTATTCCAATCCTCAGACCGTTCAGGATTCTAACCAATCAAACAAGAGGAATGTGTTCCCGTCCTCATACAGTTTATGATTCTAACCAATCAACCAAGAGGAATGTATTCCAATACTCAGACAGGTCAGGAATCTAACCAATCAAACAGACAGAATGTGTTATTTATCGTTTTCATAGATTGTCTTGGATTTGATAAACAGAGACAATCGTAGAAAGCAAAGTGTTTCGTCTATCTCAGGTTTGAAAATGAGTGAATGAAACTCTATGTAAACCGTGTTTAAATCACACGAACAAAAATGCTCTTTAGTTGTCTTAAAATGTCTTAAACTAAGCCACCTTTAGTAGATTGAAACAAAACATTCACCATGAAACTGCTTTTGACGCTTTTATCCTAAAATGCCAATCCCACGAAAATGACATCCCTTTTCAGATTGTATTGGTAGATTTCCGTGTGAACGTAAGAAATGTCAGTATAATTAAAAAGTACATGTATGTAAAAGTATGTCTTTTTAATATCAGGTAACCATATTTTCTTCGTACGTAGGTATATGTTATTTGTTGATAATCAAATTATCATCTTTATGGTTTTTTTTCGTAATAATTAATGCTAATGGTACCGTTCGCTTCCTATTAACATCACAGTGTTTCACAAGCCTTAACCTTAAAATATGTTTACCTCGTTAGGGTTGTTGTGCTAAAAGGCAGCTATCGATTAAACGAACTAGTTTACCACTAATAAACCAATTATTTACTCATAAAACAGTTATTTTAATAGTCTTGCCCACTTCAGATTAAATCGTACAGACAAACATTTCTTTGAAACGGTTATTAATATTCCCATTATCTAAAGTTGTTTTCGTGTGAGGTCTCTGTTATACAAAAACAGCCATATAAATTCATTTTTTCATGATCAAAGACGAAATTTACGAATATCCATTATTCATCATTTAACAGAAGTGGGCGACTGGATTTTGTGGTCAGGGCGACATCTTTGAATATAACGTTCTGAAAAAAGTTTTTGCCATTTGCCAAAAGAGATTATACAAAATAAGAAGAGATCTGTTACCGCCCAATATATCCGCGTTATGACTACTTTAAAATCCGAAAAAACGCATTTATTTTACACGGGAACTTAATTGAATTGCCTTTAGGAGATGATAAAATCGGTTAGAAGCGTACAACAACATGTGTCACACTTAAGGGTGTCTGTTGAAATCTCGACCTTGAAATGAAGCAAGACCCAAGTACAAAGATAGCCTGTCTTCATATTACTCTCAGTGTTCCAGTCTGATCAAAAACACAATACCATTGGAAATGGAAGTGGCCAGTCAGTAAACTTTGAGATTAACCAAGGGCAATAGATTTTAACTGATGTGATCGATGTAATATTAGCATTCAAACATTTACTAGTAAGTGCGCAAATACGTCCTCGTGCGTAACTTTTTAATTATACTAAAACTCATGACTCTCTTCTTCACTTTGACGATAATACTTGTTTATTTAACCAGACACCTATTCAAAATGTACGTGTTTCGCAATCATCAGAATGAAATGTCTATTAAACCAGACACCTAGTCAACATGTACGTGTTTTCCAATCATCAGAATGAAATGTCTATTAAACCAGACACCTAGTCAACATGTACGTGTTTCCCAATCATCAGAATGAAA
>JAUMHH010150750.1:0-19474 GCA_032359455.1 Chlamys rubida | reverse complement strand
GCTAGTCAGAGGTAGTGTAAGTAGCGGCAAGAGACAAATGAGGTCGACTATATAAGGTCTTAGTTTGTACACTATGTCTGCACAAAATGGCTGCTGGGTATTTATCGTGGGGTCGGCGTAATTTGTACTCCATGTCTAGGCCTAAAACGGCTCATGGCGACATGCTGCATACCGCTTCCTCGTCACGTGACCGACTTCTCTCACGAGTGATGAATGGCGGGAAATGGCCGTTACGACTGCCTCGTTATTGTACCTTCATTGACCTGTCAAAATGATGGAAACGAGGCCATCTCGCACATTTACTACTGTATCCGTGCACTGTCACAGGTATCTTTGGAGTACGGTGAGTTCTAAATGATCCTGTCCACCGAACGTATGTAGCTGTAGTCTTTCCGAAGGGGCCAAGACCTATAGTAAAGAGCCTGTGTGATTTAATCAGGATCATTTAGTGTGAGACTTAGGTAAAGTATTTGCCTGTGTCGTTCAGAGACAGCAAATCAGTGTATTTTTTCTCTATATTGCCATACAATACCACATATCCGTCTCTTAGTAAGGCTTGCAGGAAAAGATTGATGAAATACAACTTAATTCATGATACACTGCACATTTTAGAGAACATACTTGTACAATGTATAACCTACTATGTTCCATACTTTCATAAATGTTAATAATATGTATTTCAATCTTTATATTGACGTTCACAACAAAAGGAAAAGACATTCTTACTCGTCAATTGTTCACATAACAACCAAATTAAGCATTTTTGTTTCGAAAACAATAAGTTGCTACAATATGAACACAGGACATTGACTTCAAACATAAAGACAAATATTTTGTGTTGCAATGGAGACAGATTGGAGCATATGGATGCACGTGAGTTCGTTACAGGTCATCAAATCTACAACAGCACCTTTCGTTTGACGTCACCAAACAAAGGTCGACAGAAACGCTCACAGTTGCGTAGTGTACATGTGGTGCAATCGAGCGCGCCGCTCTGATGAAATCGTATCCAAGATGGACGCTGTGATAGCCTCACCACTACCTACATACGGGTACTGTTACATACGGGCACTGTTATACGGCCAAGATATACCGATTTCTGTGGTCGGGTATTGCGCTTTTATATCCAGCCCATTATCAAGATAGACACAAAAAGAGAAAAACTTGCCAGTCATGGTTTCTTTTCATAAGAAAGTGTAGATACGCAACTGAACAGAAAAACTTCTGATGAGTATCACATTAATTTTAAGACGAACAAGTATTAACTTTGCCATTCCATTGCCACTAAGTGTAGGCAAGTCCCGCTCGTGAATTCCAGTTGGTAGATAGACCCGATTTCGTTATATCTTATTGTATGAAATTAAATCATTCATTCGCGGTGCCTAATTCGTGTTACATCAAGCATGAATCTTTAATGGAATATCTGGCCATCTCCCCTTCTACTCGCTATCTCCTCGGTATGTACTCAATTCATGTCTGCATTCCTCAATAGCCGCTAACAAAGGCCACGTCTGCGCACCAGTCACTGTAGCTATCAACACCCGTTTACAATACAGACTAGCTCGCTGGCAGTTTTATGAGTTTTGCAATGCTGTCCTTCTTTTTTGACCTATATCGTTGTGGAGAAACATATGTTACGAAACACTAACTTTCAGGTAAATAACACTGCTAAAGGTGGGATGTGCTTTTATAGCTATAGGTTTTTAATCTACACTATTATATATTCGTCTATGTATGTAAGTATATATTCCTTCTGGTATCTCATGAAAGCTAACACGCTCGTCAAATTAAATGCACGTACATATGTATTCCTTTAAAAGGGGCTTATCTACTGGACATCAAGTACCTAAAGCCATATACTGGCATGGTATTACAGAGTTTTAAAGTGTTCCTCGCCAGATGCCATCTTCAGACAATACGACGGTTTTCGGATCGTGCAGTTAAATAACTAGCGTACATCCCTTGAGAAGAAATTTAATGAAAGTAGGTTATTGAAATATCCAGCACGCGATAAAATCACTTTTAGCTTTATTTAATAAGTTTGTATTGGGCTTATTGAAATGCATCTTACATAAGCTCATTTTTATTCATAAAGATTACAAGTGCTTTATATCCTTCGGTAAAAGTCTCCTCAAAGGTATTTCCTGTGCATGTTCCCGTCCTCTCTCTGTTACTTTGAAGTCGCTACAGGGATGATATAAAATATATTTTTACTGATCTGGGCGCTGCACTTCCGAATCTTTTAATGGTTAAAATGAAATTAAATTATAGTGATGTGCCCACATACCCTTTATCCCTTCAAAGTGGTTTTGATGTATGTATAAAAAATGGATTTGGATTATTAAGCTGCCCCCCTACACGGCCATTGATATAAACGGCCAGCCTCACTTCACTCTGGTCCGGTATGTAGGCAGAGGTACACACACACATGGTCTTTACCTGTCGTTAAGCTTAAAACTTCTTGATTCTATTAGCTATATATCAAACGGTTTATCCCTGCTATGCATGGTTGCTGAATATTCAATGTGGCCAGGCATGCCTGTAGAAATAGAAAATGGCTGTATCCAGCTGACAAGATCATTTTTTCGCTCTCGGAGAGAGTGTGGACGAAAGCCGCAAACAATTCAGCCGCATATTTCTTAGAGTGAAGCCAACATGTAACTCAATAAAAGTTAGCTTTGATGTTGACTAAGTAATGGACGTCTGTTCCCCCTGAAACCGCGTGTCTTAGCAGAGCCTAGGTCCGTCCTCACACCAGGATGTGTTCCACTATAGCATACATTACAGGCAGACGGGCACAAGTACGGGGAAAAGGTATTGCACAAAGCCGCGTTGTACTCTTACCTTAGTTGTAACAAGTCGCGTTGTACCTTCTCCTAAGTAAGTTTAAGTCGCGTTGTACCTTCTCCTAAGTAAGTTTAAGTCGCGCTGCACCTTCACCTTAGTAGTTTTAAGTCGCGGTGTACCTTCTACTAAGTAAGTTTAAGTCGCGTCGTGTCTTCACCTTAGAAGGCTTAAGTCGCGTTGTACCTTCACCTTATTTGTTACAAGTCGCGTTGTACCTTCACCTTAGTAGTTTTAAGTCGCGTTGTACCTTCTCCTAAGTAAGTTAAAGTCGCGTCGTGTCTTCACCTACGTAGGCTTAAGTCGCGTTGTGCCTACACTTTGTCGTTATAAGTCGCGTTGCACCTTCACCTTAGTAATGTTAAGTCGCATTGTACCATTATATGAGTAGGTAAGTCGCATAGTAAGTCGCGTTGTTCCTGCACGTTAGTAAGTTTAAGACGCGTTGTGCCTTCACCTGAATAGAT
This sequence comes from Chlamys rubida, assembly GCA_032359455.1. Taxonomy (NCBI): domain Eukaryota; kingdom Metazoa; phylum Mollusca; class Bivalvia; order Pectinida; family Pectinidae; genus Chlamys; species Chlamys rubida. Next base: position 16,163 of record JAUMHH010150750.1, on the reverse strand, counting down.
TTTAGTCGCATTGCACCTTCATCCTAGTAGGTACCTTCAAATTAAGTACAGACAACGCTGTGTACTCTCAAACTAAGTACAGATACCGCCATGTACACTCAAACTAAGTACAGATACCGCCATGTACCCTCAAACTAAGTACAGACACCGCCATGTACCCTCAAACTAAGTACAGATACCGCCGTGTACCCTCAAACTAAGTACAGACAACGCCATGTACCCTCAAACTAAGTACAGACATCGCCGTGTACCCTCAAACTAAGTACAGATACCGCCATGTACCCTCAAACTAAGTACAGACACTGCCGTGTACCCTCAAACTAAGTACAGATACCTCCGTGTACCCTTTAACTAAGTACAGACAACGCCGTGTACCCTCAAACTAAGTACAGACACAGCAGTGTACCCTCAAATTAAAGACACAGCAGTGTACCCTCAAACTAAGTACAGACACAGCAGTGTACCCTCAAACTAAGTACAGACATAGCAGTGTACCCTCAAACTAAAGACACAGCAGTGTACCCTCAAAGTAAGTACAGACACTGCCGTGTACCCTCAAAGTAAGTAAGGTCACAGCTGTGTACCCTCAAACTTAGTACACTTCAAATAACGATGCTAATACGAACTGACACGCTAATATTTCAGACGTACTAGTGATTTAATATGTATTTATATTTAATACATTTCAGTCGAAGGAAAAGCAACCAAACAGTGGCGTAATCCTGATGAGAATATGTCCAATATTTTGTATCGGGCCTAAACCAACACCAGGATTGGCAGCCAACTAGGGGAACAAACCTCGCACAATCGGTGTTAAACTAACTACGGCCAGGAAACATCGCTAAGAAAACAAACCATGAAAGATCTAATGGTATAAACTTGAAGAGAAGATGGGATAATGGTTCTTCAATTGTTAATACAGATTACCTAACGTGTCGCCGACAAAGTTAATTTTCCAATTAAGTTTGGGAAGTCTTGCCTTTCTCCGCAGTGGGGTGTGAGGAGAGAGTGACATCTTGTCAGCGAGAACGACCCAGCACTGGGGGACCGCATGCTGGTCGCCGGTGTTCTATTGCTGCCCCAACGACCCAAACTGGCCATGTAAAACAATCACGTGCATTTTAATGACGTCAGAGGATTTTCCAATTTGAAAGAACTCATTAAAGTTTTGTACTGCGTACCAATATCTTGTATAGTTTCTTTCTCTTTTAGAAACAAAGTCTCACCAATAATGACACGGGTTCCGCTTTGGTCACTACTTTTGGATCATGGTAATGCTCCCCTGCTGGTCAAACTGTTCGGCCATCCTTAAACCTATATCCCGCGTCCTATATGACGTCAGTACCAGGTTCATTGAGGACATTGCTCTAGTTCTGTTCTCGTTACTTTAAAATCTAGCACTTGCTCACTTGAATATCCTCATTCATTTCGTGTAGCGCTAAGATGTAGTCTCTACAAGCTGTCCAGTCCGAGAAATGGTTATAGGCTGCTCTGTCCGAGTACTAGTGACGAGATCCCTTATTCCGAAAACTAGTAAATGTCACAACCTTAATCTATATCGACTAAAAACCCATAACGTACCCCACCCAAACAAAGTGGGACACTTGTTGATTTTTGCTGCATTTTATTATTCTTTCTTGTTACTTTTTCTTCCGGTGAATGGTTTCTGGAGGTTTTTTAAGAAGCTACTGGCTGTAATAAATAACTATACATAAGCATTTCCACGTGAACGTGACGCGTTTCATTTTCCAATATGCATTCAAACATGGCCGCGGGGGCCTATACTTTATGGACACATTTATTGGTGTACGCCAAGGTGATGCGAACGGTCCCTCACTTTTTGTGTATTTGGTTTGGTTTTCTTTTGTATTGTTTAACGTCCTATTAACAGCTAAGTAGTAAAGTATATTATGGCCAAGGAAATTCATTCCAATGCATAATTTGTGACTACATTGGCAGTTTGGGGGACTTATGGAACAGTAGCCATTTCACATTATACAACAATTGCATAATCTCAGGAAAATTATTCTTTAGCGCTTAACAATCAAGGGACGACATTGATTATACTTAAACAAATCAGATTATCCAAACTATCGTACCAACAGACTCCCTTAACGTATTTCTATATGCATGAGGGTGTGTGTGTGCGCGCCGGAGTTCATATAGACGTTAGTTTTGTTATGGGTCCGTATTTCGAATAGTAAACTACACAAGGACACAACCATATCCCGCCCCCAGCGAAGCGGAGCCTACAAAAGTGTAGGCAATAGGTACCAACATCTACCAACTGTGTTATGCGACCCCCTATGGTATGAACTCTGAGAGGAACGTCGAAGAATATATTAATAACAACCTTCATGACTTAATTATTTAATAGATATTGAATTAGTTACATGTCTGTAAGTTGCCATAGCTTTAATCACCGAGTTTTCATTCCCTTTACCCTGTCCTTAATTGTCAAATTGCTTATTTCAATATTTATCACCGACCTAAATACACGGATGCGGGCTAGTGATGAGTTCAATACTTTATCATTGATTTCGCGTCTTTCTTTCTGTTAAAAAATGCGCTAATGTCAGAACAGGGACCTTGTGGTAACAATCAGTTTACTCTCGTCATCAATGATTGAGGGAAGAGTACAGCGCCACCAATAATTGATGAGGGTAGCCGACTTCATCATTTAGCTTTGTACATCCGTAGAAACGTGGCCAAACCAGGACTAAAAGGTTTGGACTTTTATTTTTTACACAACGACAGAATAATGAGAAACGAAAATCTGCTTCACAACAACAAAAGGATTCAAGGACGACAGTTATGGAGTGACGTCACAAGTAGACATTTAGAAATCATATCCCCATAACATCCTTTTTTTGTTGTTTAGAATAGAAAACCCCATTTCGTATCAGTTTATTTTAATGTGTTGTTTTGTAATCTTCAGTTTTTCTCGAAAGAAGTAAACTGTAAATTTTCTAGTCCATATGTTGAATGTTTTAGAACTTTGCCGCATTCTGACTTCAATTGACTGACGTTTGGAAGTTTACGTTAACATTGTGACCACAAAATGACATGACAGCGGAAGTGACGACACAAAAAAAAGGATCGTCAATATAATGATCAGTTTAACGAATTAGTCTGACGAATTCTTATTTAATGATATTCTACCTTCGGTGGTTTCCCCCTAATTGTACTTCCGGGTTGCCTAAATGATATTTCTACATATGTAGTCCCTTCTAACTGTACTTCCGGGTTCCTTTGTTTTGACATCTGACTGTGGGACCTCTACTTCAAAGTGATACGATTGTGTTTCCATGACCACTGCTGATAGCATTGGCGATAAACGCATGCATGTTTACCTTTTATGTTATGTTTAATATAAAAGACACAAGATATAGCGACTTGTGGACTCATCACTTATATAAATATTTATATAATCGGAATGTGTTGTATACTTTCTTCATATTTGTTTTCAAAATAAAAAATCAGAGCTCAAGGAATCGATTGTAGTAAGTCATCAGATCTGTTACATATATGCGTGTTTACTGTATAATAGGAAAATTTTGCTGAGTGGTACTTTAGTCCTTCACCTGTGAAATCCATTTTCGCCCAATGTTTATTTCGCCATTCACATACGATAACTATACACGGTATACTGTATACTAATATTCGCCGCCATTATAAATTCGCCCTCATTTCGGAGGGCGAAAAAGGCGAAAGTTAAACTTCGGCGAAAATTTCCTGGCACACAGTATATGGACATTGACTCAATATCATCCCTTGTAGTTTTATAAAATTCATCATGAGACACAACACACATATAACTTCCGGCATGACATATGGACGGAAGTCTCTGAAACGTCCTGACGGACAAGTGTTATACATTGACAAACATTTCTACCTGAAGTAATGTGATACGATCCATTTTCTATATAAAGTACATGACTCTGTTTAATTATTCAGACGACCAAAGGTATGGAGTTATCTGTCACACTTTGTACATTTCCTATGTATAATATACCGGCAAAATGTATGCACTCATTTTCATAAACATAAATTAAAAATGTGTATATACAACCTAAATGGCTATAAATGCAAAGCTAAAATGCATGTATGGCTATCCAGCGAAGCATACAATATTACCTGCATAAACGTGCTATATTTGAATCTGCATCCTACAAGCATTCACTATATACTTGATATAAATACCTGCATATTTTGTTTTACGAATATCCTTTGCTTTTTGAATTACAATGTTTCTATTTCGTGCTTAAGCTTACCTGACCGCGTCTGGTCGGTACGTCGGTATGACGGGGTTCCGTGAGGAGGGTTCATGGCCCGGGGAGGGGGTCGTACTATCCCAGTGTCTCACTAAACTGCACAGCTTTCTCATCTGCCTATTCAGTGTCACCCCGTATCAGTACCAAGTCAAGCGTACGGGTGACGTATCGGTTATATAAAATAGCAAATTCACTTCCACCTTCGTCTCCGATTCCAAAATCACGTCCCTTTCTTACGTCACTTGCTATACTACTTTCGCTGATTCTTTATACTTTTTTCAATACTTAATTATTCGACATGCTAACGGGAACCCCAGTCAAACGTCTTGGAATTAACTCCAATGTGCTATATCACGTCAACAGAGCAGGGGGCGTGGCTTTTAAACTACTTTAAATTCGGAGCAGAGAAAGATAGCATAGCTTTCTATTGTTACGAAAGTTAAGCAGTGATTCGCCTCTCCTCCGTCAATCAGCTGTGTGAGGTGTCAGTCAGCCAGGAGTAAGTTTTAGAGGTGAGCCCCGGTGTTACGAATGGGAGGGGGAATGCCTGTATCTCTATGTGTTAGAGAGGACCAAGGGCCGGGATAAGTGTATCCTGTGTTGAATGGGATGACTTGCCCGTGTGAAAGAGGTTCCGGAGTTAGAAGCGGTTGAACCCAGTTATTAGGGGAAATATGTTACTCCTGTGTTCAGGAAGGGGTGGGGGTTGGGGAGTGGAAGTTGGGGGAGGGGGTATCCTCAATTGTTAGGATAGATCCAAAGTGACCGATGCTTCGGGTAGAGTAACCCGGAGTACAGGTGTACATCAACCGCAGTGTAACTTGGAACGGTAGGCCGAACAGACTCTGTGCTAAGTATGTTGTGACGCTGTCCTCAAGACTCCCCTTCCGTACCATTGATTTCTCCAGTAGTTTTGATTTATTCATCAACAGACGACGAGAAAATGAAGTACTTAAGAATCAATTATTTTTCGGTCAATTAATTCTGTATTGCCCAATTTACATTTGGTGCTATCCAATGGCTGTCGGCTCTGCTCATGCCCAGCACTTCATGATGAGGTTCGGCTTCATTGAATGTCCATAACCCAAACACGTCTTCATCCCGGTCTGTTTGATTATCATATCAATGTTATGTGATTGTTGGTTAAATGAGGTTTTGATTACTCTCAACCGAGCTCTATTTAATCTTGATATTGTGCTTGTGGCTAGGATGCACACACCTATCGCTTCAGCGCCATGCATGACAGCCAAGCATGCGACGTTATGAAGAATGAAGCCATTAAACGCATGGGCTTTTTTATGTATTAATAGTTCTATTTTTGTTAACTCATTAATTAAAACTATAAGCAACACTGAGTATTTCAGGAGATTTGAATAATTTACACGGAGAGACAGACATTTTCCCTATAGCTCATTGTATAATAGTCACGCCTATATGTATAGTAAATATACTACTCGGGTCTCATTTGTGCGACAATCTCATAACTCCATGGTTGGAGTCTGTATTATTAAGTTTAAATCATGTCGTCACGGTTTACCGATCTGCTCATGCATAACCATGTAAGTCAATTGTATGCGTACTGTTATTTCGAATGACACTGATGTTGGTATTATTTACGTAACTACAGCATTTCACCATTTTTTACTAAGGCCCATGTTGACGGCCAATCAATTTAAACACACCTTCTCCGGACTTCAGTGTTTCCTTTAATCAACTTTAACACAACTTCACTAGACTACGGCGTTTCCCTTTGACTTAGTCCCATGTTGACGACCAATTAAGTTTAACACAACCTCACTAGACTACATCGTTACCTTTTGACTAAGTCCCATGTTGACAGTCAATTAAGTTTAACACAATCCCACTAGACTACAGCGTTACCTTTTGACTAAGTCCCATGTTGGCAGTCAATTAAGTTTAACACAACCCCACTAGACTACAACGTTACCTTTTGACTAAGTCCCATGTTGGCAGTCAATTAAGTTTAACACAACCTCACTAAACTACATCGTTACCTTTTGACTAAGTCCCATGTTGACAGTCAATTAAGTTTAACACAACCTCGTTAGACTACGGCGTTTCCTTTTGACTTAATCCAATGTTGACGACCAATCAACTTTTACATAACTTCACAGACTACAGATTTTCCTTCAGATTTAGTCCCATGTTACCGGTCAATCAACTGTAATGCCACTTTACCAGACTAAAGCGTTTCCTTTTGACTAAGTCCGATGTTAATGACTAATCAACTGTAACACAGGTGCATACAAACCTACTGTGGAATATTACGATTTCGACAAAAAAATAAATGCACCTAAAAATGAGCGTTGACAACAGTGTTACGGTAATGAGACTTTGACACATGACAGCAGCTTTTTGTAAATTACCAACAAGATTGATCTGAAAATGATTTCCGTGTTACGATGAAGTAGTTCGTCTGTTAAGGTCGTCTAATTCGCCGCCATTAGCATTCGGATCAGTGGGGGTGGGTATTCGGAAAATGCGAGGAAAATCCCCTGACGATGCACCTCCCATTGATCGTTAACCTTGTGATATATACTCTAAAGCGATATTTAAATCTTCTCGCTTTTCTGCGACGACAATAGACGTGAAACTAGCCTGTCTCGTGTTTTTATGAGCGAGCAATAAACTGTAATAGAGTTTGTGTCTGTTTTTCTGCTAGTATGATTTTATTGCATTATAATTGTGAAACACCAAGCGCACGCAAACTGAGACGCGTATTTAAACGAAAACGAAAACAACAAAACAGGCAGATAGTGATTACGTTTTTATAACTTGGTAGTTGAGACAACAATACGTGACTGTATCAAATAAGATTTGATATAAACCAAAAGATATATGCATGGACAATTTATTATTTCACAATTTGGAGCACATCAATCCATAACGTGGAAAGTCTAGGTAGAGCTATAACATGGACATCTCCAAATACTACAGCTGCTAGAGGGACAACAATAAACCCGTTAACCCACTGATAGGCACACCATCGCCAAACTAAACAACCCAGTCACAGGGATATCAACATACCCAACAACCCAACTACAAGGGCATCCTCACAGAACCCAAAAAGCATTAACGAGCCCATCAAGCCAACCACAGTGTCATCATCGTCAAACTCATCGACCAATCACAGGAATATCAACACCAAACCCGACAACCCAGTCAAAGGAGACATCGTCAACAATCCCAACACCTCACCTACGAGAGTACCAACTAACCCAAAAATCTAGCGACAGTGGCATCAACACACCCAGCAACCCAGTCTCTAAGACATCATCACAAAACCCAATAACCCAAACGAAGGGACATCATCAACAAAGTCAATAACCCAGTCACACAGAACATCATCACCAAACCCAGCCTCAGAGACATCATCACAAACCAAATAGCGCAACCACAGGGTCATCATCACCAAACCAAAAACCAAACCACAGTGACATCATCACCAAACCCAATAACCCAACCACAGTGACATCATCACCAAACCCAATAACCCAACCACAGTGACATCATCACCAAACTCAATAAACAAGCCACAGTGACATCATCACCAAACTCAATACCCCAACCGCAGGGACATCATCACCAAACACAATCACCCAACCACAGGGACATCATCACCAAACACAATCACCCAACCACAGTGACATCATCACCAAACTCAATAACCCAACCACAGTGACATCATCACCAAACTCAATAAACAAGCCACAGGGACATCATCACCAAACTCAATACCCCAACCACAGGGAAATCACCAACAATCCCAGCCTCAGAGACATCATCACCAAACAAAATAACCCAGCCACAGGGACATCATCACCAAACCCAGCCTTAGAGACATTATCTACAAACCCAATAACCTAACACTGGGACATCGACTACAAACACAATCACCCAACCGCAAGACCACCATCAACAAACCCAATAACCATATCGCAGGGCATTATCACCAAACCGATCAAAGCAGCGTCAGCGGTGTAAAAAATAATTATCACAAATCTTTACAGCCCTGCAGAGGACCCAAAGAAAAGCATAGGGCAAAACAAGGACGGAATGTGTTTTTTTAATATCTAAGTTTGTTTGTGAAAACTCCCTACATTTCTGTGTTTACTGTATACTGAATATTAACTACTGATACCCGGATAACACCAGACACACCACACAAACGTCAATGTCACCCGAAACGCCACCCAGGAAACACCTTTCACCCCGCGGTCAAGTTACACACCCTTGTTTACCTTCTAGTACCAACAGGTTTCATTGAATGCAAAATAGGTTATCGACCTGATTTATTTGAGGAGATATCAAACACGAAATGTTATAATGCGGTTAACCCAATCTTCTTTTATGTGATGTATAACGGCAGTAGGTTAATGAAACGTAAACACATAAACATGATATCCAGATTAATTGGTTTGAAAATAGTCAAATATTACATAATGTAAAAAAAAATGATATCATTTCTTTAGTAAACATGTTCAAATGAAACAGTACCCCTCGTCTGGTGGATGTTATGAATCACGACTTAGCCTACATATTATGGTCGACTTGTCATTATTGCAGATTTTATAGGCCCCCGTCTTTTGTTAATCATGATGATGATTCGCCGCTAAATAAATGCCGACGGAAGAATATCAGCAGAAATGTCAGCAAAAGAACCAAATTTATCGTGTAATATCATTTCATTTCAGATTGATTCAATCTCAAAAATAAAAAAAAAAAATGTCAGAAGTCAGCAATGACGTAGTCAGTGACGCATTCCTTTGGTTACGGCTTGTGCGAAATCCAACAATCTCGGCATACTATAATGATCTTTTGTTGTGTGGCGATGTTTGATTTCCTGAATGGCAGATAACTTGTGAGACCAGTATCAACGGACTTGGCTAGTCACAAGCCGTTATGATGCGTTATGATGCGTAAACTTGTTGCTATGAGGGAAAATGAAACAATAACGTCTGTGACCTAGAATCCAAAAAACCGCTGACATGTAAAATGTTGACTCATGACAAAGTATCTATCTCTGGTACCCATGGTCACAAGACTTGGTTGTCTATTTCTGGTACTCGTTATAGCATGACTTAGTGTCTATTTCTGGTACCCGTTGTCATATGACTTTGTGTATATTTCTAGTACCCGTTATAGCATGACTTAGTGTCTATTTCTGGTACCCGTTGTCATATGACTTTGTCTATATTTCTGGTACCCGTTATAGCATGACTTAGTGTCTATTTCTGGTACCCATTGTCATATGACTTTGTCTATATTTCTGGTACCCGTTATAACATGAGTTAGTGTCTATTGCTGGTACCCATGCTCACATGACTTGGTGTCTAAGTCTGGTACCCGTAGTCACATGACTTATTATCTACCTCTAGTACCCATGCTCACATGACTTGGTGTCTAAGTCTGGTACTCGTAGTCACATGACTTAGTATCTACCTCTGGTAGCCGTGGTCACATGGTATCTACCTCTGGTAGCCGTGGTCACATGGTATCTACCTCTGGTAGCCGTGGTCACATGACTTATTATCTACCTCTGGTAGCCGTGGTCACATGACTTAGTATCTACCTCTGGTAGCCGTGGTCACATGACTTAGTATCTACCTCTGGTAGCCGTGGTCACATGACTTACTTTGATAATCTGTTCTAACCTTGGCCATATGACTTATCACGTTTTTGCAATGACGGAAACCACCAAACAGACCGCGGATGTACACGATCATGTTGTCTATTGAAGACACAGTGCTTGTGTGTTTGTAATATTGTAGAAATATCGAAACGTATACTACAATAAAAAATAAAATCATATGTTTTTCAATGTCCTTGGCGGAATGAGTTTTTGACCTTCAACGTTTATTTGGATGACATACGGGTCACGTTTGTTATCGGGTATCACAAAAAACCATTCAAAGTCTAATACTAAGCTCAATATCACCAAAACACTCGTTTTATCAGCATGGTGTGATCGTTCAAGTGCTTTTATACGTTAGAAGCGGACTTTTATTCCCGACCCCTCTGTCCGTGGGGGTCAGTTTTTGGTTGGAAGCGCGTGACCCAAGGACGCTTACAGGTCGAGGGAGAAACTTGAGAAGATGATACTCGAATTCCAAAACACTTCTATAATTCATCTATCAAAAAAGGTATTTTCCTAATTTTGAAATAAAGACGGACAGCACAAAGGGCCCTGTAAAATAACTTGATATGTTATGGCGTAGCTCTATATTGGGACAATGCTTTGGCAATATGATAGGTCTAATCCGGATAAACGTGTGGTCCACCAACCGTGACAACCGAAAACACGGCACCGGCTCTACTTTCTCTTTACTCTCGACTGAAACACGAAACTCTCTCCCGTACTGTTTACTAAATATAGGAAGTTAGAATAAGTTATCATTAATCTGTATAGACTTGAATTCATTACATTCAGTATTTCACCTGAAAGAAAACCACGAACCACACGAAACCCGCAATGTCATTTTGTGGCAAAAACATTTCCAAACATGGCCACCACACTAACTTGTTATTGTAAGATTTATTGATTAAGATGAAGTTAATAACGCAATTAAGCGTTATCGAAGCATGATATTATGTAGAAACCATTGACGTAAGTACGGAAATATCCTCAGATAAGAGAAATACGGGTTTTCTATAACAGTAATGAAGCCAAAAACCGAATGTTTAACATCTGGTTAAAGGGATAAATATTTTTCTGGCGGCGATATATAGCTAGGTGCTGATGGTCTTAAGATTTATGTTTTGATTCAATGATTTAAAACTCGTATGACAAATTCGGGAGTTACAATTAATAAAAAATCATATCGTTTGACTGAAAAACCAAAGCAGCAATCACATTTCACAATAAACCTCTAAAAGGAAAACGTTTTAAAAAAATGTCAGCCGAAAACATTAAAGACCATGTTGTGTCGTTTTTACTGATAGATTAGCGATTCGTTGTACATTTTTTCAGTTGTGTAACGTTCATTCGTCAAGCATGCAAAGCGTGTAAATGCCGAGAAAATTACACGTCCCATCTGACCTGGTGACCCAGACAAAGCGCAACATGCCGTGGAACCTGCCCCTCGTCTGTGATCACAGAACACCGAGATGCACGAGACCAGACAAAGAGGAAGGACCCCCAAGACGTTCCACCCACCGCATACCACCCAGGATATCCACAATGGCCGAGTTATAAAACTACATGTATTGACATACGAAAATTGTTTGCCTATATTTCGATCGACCATTCTTGGTGCGTAATAAAATATTCTTCGAGACTAATGTTACTGCAGTACTGTGGTCGTGAGAGTTCATTTCAATGACAAATTGAGATATGGAGTATTAATGACATGTTACAGGGAGCTTTCATCGTAAATTATATCTCGGTGTCATGGCCACCACACTATCATGTGTGATAGGGATGTAACATCGTAAACGATTGGTTGTTCGATGACCTAAGTTTCAATCACGTGTTGAAAGAATGTATCATCGTGTGCTATTAGCTGTGAGATATCCCCTCCGTTTTAATGACATGATCGAGAGCTAATTATGAATGTATTTGTTGTGAGATGACCCCCTAACCCCAATATTCATAACGTTATTGGAGCTACCATTGCATGTTATTGGTTCTGAGATGTCCTCTCTGTACCGAAAACAATTGGTTGTCATATATCCCCTCGATTCCATTGTATACTATAGCATACAATGGATGTCCCCTTAGTTTGAATGATGTCAAAGGAATGCATCATTGTAAACAATTAGTTATGAGATATCGTCTCGGTAAATTGCATATGCATAATGATTGTGAGATATCCCCTCAGATTTACTGACGTCCAAATGATGTGCCATCGTAAATAATTGGTTTTGATAAAACCCCTCAATCTCAGTGACGTGTTAGCAATGGTTGTGAGACGTTCCCTCAGTTTAATAACCGATGTGAGAGAGACTGGGCCACCATTATGTAACACTAATATAGCTGAGCTCCGGGCAAATGGTCCGTTCGTAATCTCGTGGTATTCGAGAATAAAGCATATCTATCCATCGAGCGTGAACTGGCCGATCAGTGGGAGAATCAGAGCCCAGACAATGCATCACATGCTTGACTTATTTGGTCATGGGCGTGTGTATAGATAGGACACAAAAACGCTTGTTTTATATACCGGCTTCACACAGTGTAATGACCTTGACACAGTGATTGGTTTTCATGTTTCGCTAATTTTGTATAATGTAAATAGAAAAATCTGTTAACGTTATTTTATAGATATTTTATTGGGAACTATACTTCATAATATAATAATACTGTAGACGATTTCACAGTTTATAATCCCTTGATCATGTTCAATTTTGTTTTGAATAATAACGAAATAATTTAAATATCTTTTCATCATACACGAATTTCAACGAACTAAACTAAAGCAATGTAAGCCGGGTGTTTAAGTTACGTGGGCACCACAAGCTAACAGTAAATGATTGTGTATTATGACAGACTGATCCCTATCGATCGGCCGACAGGGGGGTGCATATTTCACACCGTCTTCCAGAGATAGCACGATCATTTAAACTCGTTCAGATTATACAATTACGAAAGATTAAAGTCAGACGCATATGTTTATCGGTTCATATTCACACCTACGATTTAATGTCTGATTATGCGTGGAAGATTGAATTTATCGTTAATTGTTAAATGAAATGGTCGTAAATTCAAATACAGTTTCGATGCAATCTTATTATCTTCTCAGAGGAAGGTCCAATAAAGCCGGTGATATAGCAATATTCTTTTAAGATTTTAAATAAATCATCGCAAAATACAAATTAAGATGAAGTCACACCGATGGTCTAATGACATACGTATCTGTCTGACGTACATTTTACATAGCTCTTTAATGCCGAAATACACACTGTATGAATGAAATCGTCTTACAATGATAACGCGGAAAGAGTTGCCGATAGATTTATCAAAATGATCATGTGACACACACGGGTACAAAGTTTCAATGTCGCAATAGCCCCCGATGTCGATTTCCATTAAAATCCGATCCCACAGCTAATAACCCGGTCTAGCGTTGATATTATCCTGTATAGTTCGCTATGGTATTTAATTAATGCTATGTTATATAATATGTCAGAAAATCCCATTAAAAGCTGGTTATTATAAGACATCAATCAAATCAGATCGCCCGACTTAACCTGAGCAATAACACTGACTTTGATCAGTGTGTTCTGATGATTGGGCAAAAATGTGATATCCCCGAAACTATTTTTTTTTTCATTTATAAGACTTATCAGGTGTTTATAGATAGCATTGTTCCCGACAGTAAGATAGGATCAATTACACAATACACCTGTGTGTTAAATACACAAATCTATAAACAGTATGGAGGCGTCCATTATATTCGATATGGATAGCATTTCTATATTTTGAAATTTTATGATAGATTGTTTTATCACACTATTCAGGAAACAAAAGCTGTAACACTAAAATAAATCTCAATGTGCCTACAATATATATCGTATAAGATATGAAATATATTCGTGATGAAGCAAGTTGTATAGTTATTTTTGACAGATTTCTGGCATCGGGGATTGTCTCGTTACAATTTTGCGATAACACACGCGTAAATGCATGACTCCAGTCGGCCGTGAATACGTTTGTCAAAACAGAAAACTAATTGAACAAATAAAAAAAAGATGCTTGATAAAACAATCAAATAATACATCTCTCGCCTGAACACGATTCCTTTAGCGTCTATAAATCAACGAAATGATGACAGAAATTGCGTCATAATTTTGCATAATTATACTGCATGGAGAAATCAATGAAAGCGACAATGATTATTTTTTATCATTATTCATTGTAATATAGTCAAACAGAACTGTTTTGTATATATCATATGTTTCACATACAATATATAATAGACAACTGTCGTTTCTGTCCCGTTCTGTTACATATAATGTATGGATACACATAATTAGAGAAACATGTTATATTCTCTGTGTGATATGAAAATCGGTGTGTTTGATTATGCTAATTAGCGTGCCGCCTTGCTTTGTTGTCACTACCCCAGTTCTCGCTATGAGGACGTTACATTACTTTGATTTGACCTAGATGGCGGAATCCTTCCGGAACACCTGGTCTTATTCTCGTTGTACCTCTTCAAGTGTCTTTATGCCAACCTTTTTGTTGTTCATATTTTATCCTAGTTCGATAGATTTTGAATTCGAATTACGGGTTTGTTTGTCCATTTAGTATCTCTGGTTGTTTTGAATCGGTATAATAGCGTCTGGTTGGTGGTATTAACGAGCTATACAATCAGTTTAAATTATTAAGGATTTACTGAAAATATGACACATTAATAAAATTGATAAATAAATTAATTAATTAATAAAACAGACATCCTATACTGCATTTCGACCATTGTATCGTCATGGCTTGCAGTTTCGTACATCACCACCATCGGTTCCACGATGGTTAAATGGTAACACTTGGTCTGGTCTGCCCTTAGTATAGTCTAAAAGCTTTTTATTGTACATCGCATATACAATAAAACATCTCATCGGCTTTAATACAAAATTAATACAAGAAACGTTCAAGACTTCTATCAGAGTTGATCTAGATAATTTGTTTCATACATGAATCCCTAGAGCTGGAAATATCATAAATAGCCTGCCTTTTACCCTTTGCAATGTTAAAACGATTCTCTCTGCATTGATAAACATTTTGAGTCTACCTAATTAGTTGACATTAAGTTTGTCATAATGTCAGGAGGACATTGAGGTTTGACCTTTTAATGATGTGGTTACATCGGATGTGAGTTATGTCCCTTACTGCTCGTCCAACTTAGCTATAGGGAACGTGTCCGGTTGTTAATGCAGATAGCAAAATAATGTTGTTAGCTAATAGATGAAAGTTTTTTGTACCAAATTCAAGAATTCGTCAAACAGTTTTTTCCCCTTGACAATTTACGTTGCAGTCCATAGGATCATTTTTTACTCGATATTTACTTCCTTGACAGCGACGCAGAATTGTACGCATGCTTAAATGTCGTTTAAATTGTTTCAGTATTGTTTTTTACTGTCAACTTTAAATATGATACATAAACTTGCCTGGCTGTCAAAATATGATACACAGGAGCGTCTTTTTTTTTACCTAATGTCGATTCGTTTTTGTTAATTGTAACCGCTTGATCATTCGATAAGACCAGAAAGAATGTGAGCAAATATTTTAAATGTTAAAAACCACTTTATCATTGAATAGTTTTAAAAGAATAAAAAAAATACGTTGTATAACCGTAGCTATGCAATGCGTAAACAAAATGTATGTGTGTCACTCGGCTTTGTGCCCCGAAGTAGAACACTGAGGTGCTGATGGATAGATAACTGGGCGCGATGCCCATCAAATTTGTCTGTATATATATATGTATCGAGGGGCTGCCAGGGTGACCCCCCGCGTTGTCACCTGTCTAAAGTGTCCACAAGTGTCTTCCTCACGTCACGCAGGCTTTGTCCCTCTCACGATAAACGGCGATTAACGAAGGTATACAATATATTTGGTGCACCGACGTTGACCTCAACATGCTATCAAATCATATAGAACATGCACGTATTTAATCTTATATAATACATGGAAGGCCTGGGTGATTTGAGGTGATGTTCGGATGGCGAAGGGTTGATTGTTGTTTGGCGTTAGACGTCCCGGCAACAGTTACTATCATATAAAGACGGGTGTCCGGGAGGCATCGCCATAGGAGGGCAGTGAGGCAACTTAAAGGAGCGTGTTCCACGCTCCCGTACAGTATGTATGCTGCAGTAGCTGTGACAGCCTATCCGCACCTAGGGGCTGACCGACCATAGGGCGTGACCTGGATGGGC